>JAOTRH010456891.1:0-29356 GCA_034768845.1 Heliamphora exappendiculata | reverse complement strand
GTTGGTTTGGGGATGCCGGTAACGGTGAGGGGAGGGTGGTGGTTTTGGGGAAGACGTGGTTTTGAGGGCGGTTTTAAAAGCGATTTTGGGGTGGAACGGCAGTTTTCGTGAAATTGAACCAAAAATTGTAATGGTTAGGGTCTCTTTGATGTTAAAATCAAATCTGAAAGGGTATTAGTGCAATTTTTAAAAATACTGAAAAATTTCTATTTTTGTCAAAAATCTTAGGGGGACAGTGTAATTTTCCCATATCTTTATTAATGTTAGAGTTGCCGGTTAACTTTTTGAAAATTTCTAATATGTTAATAATTTTTTATACTCTTAATTTTGTAAAATTAATCTGATCATATTATTTGAAAAAGTACTTTTTGGACTATTAGTGGCAATTCAAATTATTCAAAAGTTCTGAATCGGTCGTTAAATATTTTTAGTGGGAGCAAAAATATCGTCACAATGTGGTCATTAAAAATTTGTAATTAAACGTACATGGTGACGACTTAATACTTTCATCACAAAAACATGTATCATTAATGACACATTATTTGTTGGTGGTGAAGTTATTTTCTTTGTGGTGAATATGTTATCACTAAATCAACATCAATCTATATGCATAAGTTGTCACTAAAATTTTAAAATATTAAAATTTGAAAATATAACATTTTGTGACAACCTATGAGCCTCACCAACTTTTTGAAATTATAGTGATAATAGTGCTTGTCACTCATATATTTATGAATTAATTTAGTCACTAAATAGAAATCTCAATCACTACATACATGAGTCGTCACAAAATTTAGTGAAGAAATATATAAATTATCACAAAAAATTATGCCACCTTCAATGACAATATTCCATTGTCACAAACTATTTAAAGAATTTGTAACAAATTTTACTGTTGTCAAGTATAGAATTAGGTTCACTTACATGTGCGACTCACGAACAAAATAACTGAAAAATATTAAGAAAAGTTGAATTTGATATCTTTATTTTCTCAAACACGTTCGATTACTAACTCATCTATTCCTTAATACACATATTAAGCTTATTCTATTTAATGTTTTTATTATAAATATGTGAAAAGACATAATAAGTTTAAATATACATATTTAAATCGTTTACCACCACTACTACCTCATCGCTACCATCATCACAACCACAACCTCCACCCTTCTCCCATCCCACCATCACTACCACCACCACAACTTCTACCACCATTGTCGTCATTCTCTCTTCCACTACCACCGTCTCTGCCACCACTTGTTATGCCCCCAATTCCGAGACACGCAATTCCCACATAATAACTTACTCCTCTTAGCATGTGTTTGGCTTAGTATTTTTTATAAGTTTGCTTTGATTTTTAAATTTTTTTGATAAAAAAATAGATGTAGAAAGATATAGAAAAAGTCAATTAATAAATGCGAGAGACAAAACAAGTAAATTTTTAAAAAAAATTTTAAGCAATTTTTTTTAAAAAAAAAGCTAAGCCAAACCTAGACATGGTATTAGACAGGAATCCTAGTAGGCTAGTAACATTATTCTAAACTTTCCAATGTACAAAAAGGTATAAGAACTGCTACATTTTACTAAACTTTCTGATGTTGTATTCAATCACACACATAACATTAGGTTTATTTTTCTTAATACATATTATAGATTTGAAACTAGGTAAATGTTATAAGGGTCACCGGCTGTTGGGTTCATATAGACCAATTTTGAGATTCTGAGTTATTTTATTATTTTTACTGGTTGTGGTCGGCACCTAAAGTCACTTAGGACTCGTTTGACTATCTTAGTTTTTTGATTTTTTAATTAAAAATGTAAAAAAAACTAACATAACCTATTTGGTAAAAAAATAAAAAAGTTAAAAAGTTAAAAAATCAAATAAAAAATAATAATTCTTAAAATGTTCTATTTAAACTCTCATTACTTTTAAAATATAATAATAACTCTTATTCGTAACTTATAATCTTCACACTTAAAAAATAAAAATCCTACACTATATTGAATAAATTATAAAGTTCACATAATCTTTTCAATATTTTTTTTATAAATAAAATAGTTATTTTTTATAAATAAAAAATTTATTCAAAACCAAATTTCTATCCAAAGTAACCAAAATAATATTTTAAAATTTTAATTTTCTGATAAAAAAATAACAATTTTAATTTTTAGTTTTCAAATGGGAAGAAAATATTTTTTAAAAAAAATAGTAATTAATTTTTGTAAAAAAATAGATACATTTTAAGTTGTCACATAATATAAAATTTTTTATATTAAAAAAGAATTAATTCAACAATTTTCTATTGAAGGTAACTAAAATAATATTTTTTAATAAAACAAATTTAATTTTTAGATAGAAGAAAAAATTCCTAAAAATATTGTTTTATTTTTATAAAAAAAGTTTCAAAACATTAAAAAGTTTCAATACTATAAAGTATTTTGAAATTATATTTTTTGTAAGGAGAAAAAAATAAAGAGATAGAATATATTAAATGAGAATAGATGTGATATTTTTTTTAAACTAACTGTATTAAATAATGAGAGATATGGTATAATAAATTTTAACATTTAAAGATAGTTTATCTCTAAGATATTTTAAAAACATAAGTTATTTTATTATATAGATTGTATATATATTTTATTTAAGAAGTAAAATTAATTAAATATTGTTAAATATTTTAATAAATTAAATTATGGTGAATGGACATCTTTGTTTATTTTTTTAATATAAATATAATTTATTAAAACAATTAATAATATTTAATTTACTTAAATTTTTATTTAAAAAATGTATAAAATTCCGAACTGGAGTGGTTTAGTCCCAATGAAACTGAAGAGCAGACTCTTCCAAAAGCAAAACCCACTAACCAGTAACCCAATTCCTCTGTCACTTTCTCTTTGCTTCACATGCGCTCATTCCACTAATCAATTCAGAACAGAGACAAAAAGCTTAGTGGATTTGAGTCCTGAGACACCACCAACTTCTCTCTCTCTCTCTCTCTCTCTCTTCTTCCATTATTTTGTTGGTTCTCAGAATCCTTCACGGGTTGTAATTTCATTTTCTTCTCGACAAATCGAAACCAACCGTTGGATACCCACCTGTTCATCCTCTTTTTCCACCCTCCCAATCTAAACCCATAGCTCCATTTTGTATCATTTTTCTTTACTTTCTTCTGGGTTGTATTTGTATATGTTCGACTCTGTTCTTTCCTCTGTTTCTTCCTCCATTAATGGCGGCCAATAAAGCTCAAATCCTTCAAAACAATGGCGGAAACGAAACCACCACCGCCGTTAAAATTAGCAGGAAAGAAGTTGAAACCTCCATTGCCAAAGCAGTGGAGCTCAGAGCCCTCCATGCTTCTCTGGTTCAAGGAAACAGCCCTGCTAACCTCAGACTCCTCTCTGCTTCCCCTGTTCCTCACCTTGTCTCTCAGTTCTCTGCCCATGATTACCCAGTTTTTACACCAGTTAGTTCCATTTCTAAATTAGTTTTACGAATCTTTCTGAATGCTTTTAGATAATATTTTTTTTCTAGAAAAAATATATATATATTTCCAAGTTCTTGATTTTAACTGTGTTGATTGAACTCATTACTTTACTCATTTCTTACAGTGATTATCATTATGAATCTGGTCCCATTTCTTGTGGTGATCATAAACTCTGTGTCCTTAGATTTGCTCTTTTGTTTTTTTGTTAATTTCTGAAACTTTCAAGGATTCCCTTAATGATTCTGCCTAACATTTATTCTGTACTTCTGGACTTTGTGGGTTCATAGCAATAATTAGAATAAACTTTTTGTTATGTTATCTTCATTTTACTGTTCATAGATTGATTAATTTCCTTTTATTTTTTTTCCTTTACATAATTTAATTTGGAACTTGATTTAGGTATCTTTTCTTGTCAAAAGATACTCTAACCTAAACTTTTCTCAAAGTTTTTTCTTATAATCTATTCACTGACCCGTCTGATCCGTTTAATAGAGGTGCAGCTCGGGCCTATAAGTTTGATCTAATTCGTTATATTAGGATTATATATAGATATACGTATTGGGTATTTCAGAATCTAGGTTCTATGTGTGAGAGTTTCGGTTGTCAACTCATTATATTTTATTCTTTTACATAATACATCCTCTGTCGATCTCACCCATAGACGTAAACTTTAAGCTCAACCACATAAATTCTGTATTTTTATATGATTGCTTCTTTATTCTCTTCTCGTTCGTTTCGGTTTACTCATAACAGGTTAGATTTTGCTTGTATTCCCAAGGAAGTAGTTTTCTTTTCTTGGTAATTGGCATGGATGAGACTTATATGGATTCTCCCATTTGTGTTAAGTTCACTGACTGCAGTTTTTTTTACAGAGTTATGAAGATGAACTTTTTCCGGGCTATCAACAAATCCAATCGGACAGCCAGACTCTACCCGAATGCTGGGAAGAGTACGGGATTGGTGAAGGAAACGGCAGCGAAACCTTGTTATCGGATTACAGAAAGGTCAATGCATCTTCAAGGAAAGGATTGCCATTTGAATTGCTCAACTCAGAACGCCATTTATGCCCAGTAGAAGATCAAAAGTCCATCTATGGTTCGTCTGCCAATAACAACATTTCTGCCTTCAGATCATCAGATCTCTGCAGGTCAAGCCGGAGACACAGTTTGGGTGACCTCAAATCTTTATCATCTTGCAATAGGTGCAATCCAGCAATTTTAAGCAGTGAAGCTGACAATAATGTCATAAAAAACAGCAAGAATTCCAATATGGTCGTGCCACTGACAGATTCATCGCATTCTTCCGCTCATTTGCAGCCAAAAAACCGAGGACTGACTCTTTCGTGGTTGTTTCCTCGGTTAAAGAAGAAGCACAAGGATGAAAACTCGCCAAACAGGACAGAATCAGAGGAAGTTGCACAAGTTTTTAAGGACTCAGGGATAATGTCAATCGAGAGGTTAAAGAAAGAGCTTATGGAAGCGAATGAGAGTAGAGATGAAGCTCTAATGGAGGTCGTGGAGATGAAAACCTCGTTAGGGGAGCTAAAACATAAGTTGGAGTACTTAGAGACTTATTGTGAAGAACTGAAGAAGGCATTAGGGGAAGTAATGCATGACAAACACTCAAAAGTACCCGAAAAAAAGCTCGGGAACCTTCCAAAGAGAGGGGATTCCATTGATGGGAATGGAGAGAATTTGATGCCCGTGGACTCAGAAGTAATGGTGGAAGGTTTTCTGCAGGTAGTGTATGAATCGAGGTTATCGGTGAAGCAGTTCTGCAAGACCCTTGTCAGCCAAGTCGAAGAAACCGATAATACTTTGATGGAAAACTTGAATTCCCTTCTTCAACCATATAAGTTGTCACTTAACTCAAAGTACTCAAAGGCAGTTTTATACCACTTGGAGGCCATCATAAACCAATCACTCTACCAAGACTTTGAGAACTCAGTGTTCCAAAGGAATGGCTCCCCAAAGGTCTTGGCCCCCGACCAAGACCGACAAGCCCAGTTCTCATCGTTCGTCGCGCTTAGGAATCTGAGTTGGAATGAGGTGTTGAGGAAAGGGACTAAGTATTATAGTGAAGAGTTCAGCAAGTTTTGTGATCAGAAAATGAGTTGTATTGTGAGCACTCTGAATTGGACAAGGCCATGGCCTGAACAGCTCCTCCAGTCATTTTTTGTGGCTGCCAAGTGCATTTGGTTGGTTCATTTGCTGGCATTTTCATTCAGCCCACCAGTGGGGATTCTGAGGGTGGAAGAGAAGAGGAGCTTTGATGGGCATTTTATGGAGGACATTTTTATGGACAGGCAGAGATCAAGCGGTCCGAACTGGGTAAAAGTTATGGTGATGCCAGGGTTCTATGTGCAGGACAGAGTACTTAGGTGTAAGGTTCTTTGCAGGTATAAATCTGGAACCTAAGTATTTATGTTAATTCCCCCCCCCCTTTTTTTTTCTCGTTTCATGGGTTTAACCCTTTAAATCTAGTTTGTCACCTTTTCAAGTTGTGCTTATAATTGCTTAAATGGGCTCTCCTTCAATTTGCTTAATGAATTGGGGCTGGTACTTTTGGATGAGACTAGCTCTCAGAGGGATGAGTAGGCAAAATGGAAGCTTTTTTTTTTTTTTTTTATTTAAAAAAAACATGTTTTCTTATTGTGGCACACAATAAATAAAGGCTCTACAAAAAAAAGAAAGGTGATACCTCATCCAGTCACATTTAGTATGTGAACTAGGTTTAGAAATAAGAACTGGAAGCAAAAACAAGCCCTATTCAATAAGCAAAAGGAGATAAAACAAGAAAGTCGATTGGCTACTAGAGACATGACGCCGGAAGACCATCAATCATAGCATAGGGCATAGGCGATAGACAAGTGAGAGGACCATTAGTGGACCTGTGTCTACTATTTAGGTAGAATACCATTATTCATTCTTACTAAGAAATTAAAAGAAATCTTAAAAATGAAAGAAAGAGAGGAAAGTGAGGACGAAAGAGATGTAAAAATAAAAACAGCTTACAAAACGAAAGGGACTAAACATGAACAAGAGGGATTTGCTAAAGAAGATCCTTCTCCTTTCTCTATTTCAAAAGAAAAGAAGGATCTGGACAAAATCAATAAAACGGAAGAGATTCGAATGAATGGAAAGAAAAAAATAGAGAGGATGAATTCTACTTTCACTTGAAAGAGACATGCTATAAAAATAACTCAATTTATGAAGCTTCTTATCCGGATGGAAATCAAGAAAATGGTATAGGTGGATCATGTCTAGATCATGTGTGAGTACTAGTGCATTGAAAGTATGCATTACTGTTCCATCATTTCTTGAATCTTCTTTAACGAAAGAAGAAGAATGCTCAAGAATGATTACCACAAGAAGGATGAATCGAAAAAGAAATTTTTATTGCTCCACCCACTTCTTCTTCTTCTTCTTTTTTTCTTTCTAATTTAAATGAAGATAACGAATCTATTTATCAAATGATCAAAATAAATGAGTTCATACCTCTTGCGAGAATGATTCGGAAGGTCTAAAACCAAAGATAGTAGGAATCCTTTTTCTTGTTCAAGACTCTCCTCTTTTCTTCTACTCGGCCCAAAAGAGTAATTGAAACCAATTCTTGCACTATATGTTGCTGAAACATAATAAGTGAGAATAACCAATTTGTAGAAGTGATTAAAATGCAAGGCTAAGTTAATAAGTTTACCTAATGAACATAACTAAATAATCAAATTGATCAACCATCTATTACTTGTGCAGATTTGGATGTTTGCTCCTTACATATTGTTATGCAATTTGAATTGGATACTCGGTTTGGATTTTCTCACCCTCTTCGAATTTTCTCTCGTTCTCTATCTTTATCACAAAATTGGAAATAGAGAGACTCGTTATGTGGTAGAGAAATGTGAGAAGGAGATCGAGAGAAATGGGACAAAAGATATGACGTATTATCATTTTTGACTATTTTTTTAAGGTACATGCCCCTTTGTCACAATGATTATAGCCGAATGATGTGATTGGAATCTGATATGATTGAAATCTCAAAACATAATTGTTGAAAGGCTTTAATGATGTCAAATGATCCAATGGGCTGGGATTGATCTAATGCTTGGTCCACCCAAACTGCCCTTAACCAGCACCCACCTTGCCAACCCGGAGTAGGAAACCCACCACAAAAAGCTCATGGAGGCCTCTGTGGGCCAAACTAAAAGCCCATGGGCCCCTAAGATGAATGAATACCAAATTTATCCCTGTTGGCTCTTTTACCACGATTGGCCCAATTAGGATGGGATGGTATGAAATGGGCCTACTAATAATTATCTGGGCCCTTGTCCAAAGCTGATCCACGAGATAACAAATCAGATTGTATAGATCGAATAGTTAGGGCGTGCTTGGGATAGTTTTTAAGCTAACTTTCTACAAAAATGTCAGCTTTTAAGTTGTTCTGTTAAGTTTTAAAAAAAGTTAGTTAACTTTTTTTTTCCATATTTTAATCAAAGAAAAAAAGTCATCAACATTTCAAACACTTCAACTTTTTTTCAAACAAAATTACTATAACACCCTTACTTAAAAAAGTCAACTTTAATCACAAAAATTAAAAAAAATCGTGCTAATATCCCAAACACTACGACTTAAAAGCTAAAAGTAAGAGCATTTTAGACATTTCAATAAAAAAGTAAAAAATTTACTACAAAAAATTATCCAAAACAATCTTTTTTTTTTATTCCTATTTTTTTAAATGTTAAATCTCTTAAAAGTTAAACTTTTTAGACATTCCAAATAGACACTTAATTATATTTAATTATAGCGAGATTAAAAATAAAAAAATGAAATTGTATAAATCGTATGGTTAGTTAGATAATATAATTAGAAAAAAGAGGGATTAGCTAACACCAAACATGAGGGCTATTAATGTTTTCTATTCATGTTTCTTATATAATCTCATTCTATCTGGCCATGTTTGATTATTGGGATAGCGTTAGTGGGATTTGTGGAATTGTTAATGACTGTGTGATTATTTTTAGAATTATTCACGAGATGGAATTAGTAGAAACTAATAAATTTCATTTTTTTTTTGGTTTGGAGAGTGAGATTACCATATGAATGATGAAATATTTTTTATATTACATATTTACCATTCAAAATAAAAGTATTTTATATGTAAAAGGGGTATAAATGCATTTTAGACCTTAATCCCAAAATACAAAAATCTAATAGCATACTAGTCCTACCCATTCCGGCCTTATTTGGTTGCAGAATTAGAGTTTTGAATTGGACTATTTCACTACTAATAGCACTATATATAGATATATTTGACAACCATTTAAAAGAAGGTTAAGAACTTCTCTAACTAACTTAATATCTCTTATGGGGACTAGTCTAAACCCATAAGAAGAGTGGATTGATTAGTTCCGAAACTAATTTAATTATTTTTGTATATAAAATTTTAATTTTACAAAAATCAATTGGTACAAAAAATACTATATTAATAATTCAAGCACTAATTATTTAAATACACTAATTATCTAATAAAAATAATCATTCAACTAAATGAGGCCTAAATTCATTAAGAATCCCACCAAGATTACTAATTTCAATTCTTTTGATCAAACAAACTAACCACTTGTGTGCCCGATTACTAAACCAATCTTATACCAGAAATCGTAACCAAACATAGCCTAAGACATTTTTCCTATTAGCTATGAAATCTGGAACCATAGTTGTTCATAAATATAACACTAAATGGGCTTCTATTGAAAAATATACGTAAACTGTTAGTCTAAGGGTATTTTAAATAGATTTTGATAATTTTAGTAATTTATTTTTTAAATTAAATTAATTTTAAAAAATTATATTTAAATATTTCTAAAAAAATAGTGTCGACACTACATGTCATATGAGTCGACACAATAAGCCATTTTGTGTTGACACTTTACACAAAATGGGTTGACATTTAGTGTTCTTAAAAAAAAAATATTTTTTGTCGACACTAATTGAATTTTGAATCAACACTTGAAGTAAAAGTACGCTGGATAATCTCACGTGTGTCGACATCATTGAACTATAGAGCTGACACCTTAACATCTTTGCTTTATATGTTTCAGGAGTTCAAGTAAGTCGATACCAAATAAGTTTGGATCGACACTTCCAGTATTGGACTAGGATCCATGTTAGCTCGACACCAGTCATAACCTGTGTTGACACAAAGTCAAGGTCGGATGAAGGTTATGAGTCGATACCAAAGCAAATAAGTCAACACCTCAGTACGTTGACGGGACTCAACTTGTGTCGACACCAACACTCATATGAGTCGGCACCAAGTGTTTCTCCGGGTTTGTGACTTTGGGTTCTAAGGGTCGACACCAAAATTATATGAGTCGACACCTAGACACCCTCCGAAAATCTCAATGTGTCCACACTAAAGAACCACAAATCGACACCAAGACTTCAAGTCATCCATTGAAATTTGACCTCAAAGTGTCGACACCACAAAGCAACGAGTCGACACAAAAGCTCTATTCAAAAACAAGGAGTTTGGGTTGACAGCAAAGTGAAGCTGTGTTGACACCAAAATTATAATAGTTAAGTTAGACTTCCTGAGTTGATACCAAATTAAAGAAATGGTCGACACTGTTTTTTCAGTAGCTAAGTCTGACTTCAAGAGTCGACACAAAGTGAAATAGTGCCGACACTTAAATTCTAGTAGCTGAAGTCTCTTAACAGTGTCGACACCTATGAAGACACGAGTCGACACCATGAAACCTTGAGTCGACACCAACTCTGATATGAGTCGGCACCAAGGTTTCAGTTGGAAAACCAAAAAAATGCATGGGTGGATACCAAATGTTCTATGAGTCAACACCACTGTGTGGGTGAGAAAAATACAGAAATAAGGTCGACACCAATAAAGAACTGAGTCGACACGCGTGCCAAATAATCAAGCCCTAGACTTTTTATGTCAACACCAAAGGATTTGTGTCGACACTCGCGATGGAATTTAAATTACGCATTGGTTCCAACGGTAATATTTCAGAGCATTTATTGCCTCCACCAACCCATTAACGGTCATTTACTTCAGTGACCTATATAAGGAGTTAATTTTCAGAACTTCAAATCCGTGGACACTGTTCTATTGCTTGCATTGAAAACTCAAATTCTTCAAAAAAACATTTACTGCTCATAACTCCTCTAGCTCAATACTCTTACTCCCTTACTCATTTATTTCTAATCATTGTAAGGAGTCTTAGTTAGTAAATCTTTAATTCAATTTCATTTATTATAAAAGAGGATGAGCCATCCTTGTAATCTTTTAAGAGAGTGTGTGAGTTTTTTAAAGAAGGATTTAAGAGAGTTTAGAAAAACAAGAAATTGTTTGTAGAAATCTCTTAGAGTTGTAAAAGCTTTTTGATGCGCTTGGGAATGATTTGATTATAATGCAAATTCTCAAAGTTAGTCTTGAGTAGTGGACGTAAGTTTGAAAAAAATCGAACCACTATAAATCTCGGTGTCTGGATCATTTTTTTTACCCTAACCTTTTTAATTTTCTTGTCGATATATTAACTGTTATATTTATTTGTGAAATTAAAAAAATTTTAAATTTTTTTTAAAAATAGTTATTATTATTTTTAAAACCTAATTTACTACCCTCTTGGGTTGCTTATGACTAACATAAACTAAAGGGTCAAATTAATTATTAATTTTATTTAACAAATTTATATAAATATTAAACTCTTTACTAAGATATGTAAAGATACTTATCTGATCGGTGCACATTTATCTTATATTTTATTTTTAAAATTTAATAAATTAGTATTTTTATTTAAAAATAAATATGTTTCAATAATATGAATAATGATATTCGATTTACCTTAAATTTTACATGAATTAGTTACACGACTAACGTGAAATAATAAATAATTTTAATTAAATTATAAAGTTTTAATTAAAATACAATTTAAACCCACAGCAGATCTACTGTGACTCGTGACCCAAATCAGAGCAACCCAAGAGGAGAAAGTGCAAAACTGGACAAAACCTTTTTCAAAAGTGGGATTCCTCCTTGTGGCAATGCTTTTCTCTCTCAAACCACAAATATTATATGAAAGCAACACTTCATAAAAAGTGCCTCAATAGTAAGTTGATGCCCTTTTTCCTCAATATTTATATTTATATTTATATAAATATAAATGTTTCCTTATTTATTGATGGAGTCTTATATTCAAAATCTTTTGTCTGTAAAATTTAAAGTACCATAACTTTCAATATATAAATTAATTTTTAATAAAATTAATATTTAAAATTACTTATCGAGACCTAATGAGATCTATGTTGAATATAAAATTATGTAAAAATAATAAAACTTAGAAATTTGATAAATTTCTTATCTTTTCGAGCCGAGAAATTTCTCAATTTTCCATTTCTTTATTTTTCTTAAATTTAAAATTAATATCTCATTTTCAAATCTAAAAAAAAATTTCAATTTAAAAATGAGAAATTTACCGATTTAAAAATTTCAATTTTAAAACTAATTTTTTATTTTCAAAATTGAGGAATTTATCAATTTTAAATTTCTAAATTTCTAAATTAAACTCCTCAATGGTTAATTATACTTATTTCTATTTATAAAAGAACAACATTTATTTCTAATTTTTTGAAGAATAACCAAACGTGAGTAAAAGTTAAACAATTTATGTTAATTATTTTAATTGAATTACGGGTATATTAGGTGGTTAAAAAGGTAATAGGACCAAGATTTGAAAAAAAGAGAGACATGATGCAGATTTTTTTTATGATTTTTAGATATGTAACTGCCCTAAAAAAGTTCTAGAGTTAATTAATTATTAATTTTATTTGAAATATTTGTATAAATATTGGCCTCATTATTATGTTTTTTTTTAAAATTAAGTATTAGTTTTAAATTTAAAAATTGATCAGGACTGATTTGTCTATTTTATATATAGAGTTCTACAGAATTTTAAAATTCTATAACTTTCAATATAGTAATTTATTTTTAATAAAATTTATATTTTCAAGATTTACTTGCTGAGGTTTATCAAATAAGATTCATATTAATTATATAAAATTATGTAAAAATTAATAAAATCTAAATATGACAAATTTCATATTTTTTTAAAATAGAGAAATTTCTCAGTTTTATAAAGTAAGAAATTTCTTTGTTTTCTGTTATTTTTTTCAACTTTAAAACCAATTTCTTATTTTTAAAATTGAGAAAAATCTAAATTTAAATTTGTTAGTTTTAAAACTAATTTCTCAATTTTAATTTTTTTATTTTGAAAACTATTTTTAAAATTTAAAATGAAAAATTTCTTAACGGATACAATTATTCTTATTTGTAAAAAAGCAACAATTATATTAATTTACTTGAAGAATAACCAAACTTAGTTGAGAGCAAAACATTTAATACTAGCTATTTAAATAAAATCATGGGTTTATTAGGTACATAAAAATATAATTAGACTTGAATTTAAAAAAGAAAAATAGACCGAACATATTTTTTTTATAATTTTCAGATAGGAAACTCTTCTAAAAATTTATACCGAAATATAAAAAATTAAAAAGATAAAAAAAAAAAAAAAAAAACTATTCGTGTGACTCCAAAGAGAAAAAAACGCAATTATACCCTTTGTTACAATCAATAATTGCTATAAAAATAAATTATTCAATAGTTTAACAAATCTAATGGAGGAATTCTAAAATCTCATAAATTGGTTCAGATATTAACTCAGAATAAACAGGTGTCATCCAACTTGATTGGGTTGAGTTGCCTCACCACCCTCTCATTTACCCTCTCTCTCTCTCTCAGCCTCAGCTAATAAAAAACTTTCCCTCACTGCCCTCTCTCTTCCTCTCTCGCTCCCTCCCTCCCCCCTCCTCCAGACATTCACATTGAATCGAGGGTTTGTTTGGATGAGCTTTTAAGCTAATTTTTTATACAAAAAAATTAACTTTTAAATTGTATCGTTTGATTTTAAAAAAAAACTAATTAACTTTTTTTTATCTGTCTTATTGAAAGCACGTGTAAAGAATACAGATAAATTTATTTATTTGTATTATCTGTGATGATATGCAAACAGATAAATTTATCTGTTTGCATATTAAACAAATGAATATCAAACAGATAAATTTATCTGTTTGTTATGCAAAATTGATAAATTTATTTATTTGTAAGGTATTTTTTAGAGAAATCACGCAATTTGATATTGCGCGTTATAATTTTTGTTGCTGAACATTGAGTGTTAAAATTTATTTTTTAAAATTTTTGACTAAAAATCTCTTTTTAAAATAGTACATATCCCATATTAGACAGTATTATATGATATTCACAAATATAGGCTCGTCTAAGGCTGGCTTTGAGGGTCGGGATCCAAAATATAAGAATATTTATAATATACACAATTATATATATTATATTTAAAATATATTTAAAAATAATTCATATTGACAAAGTTTAGAAAATATTGTTTCCAATAAAACATTTTATGATATAAACTATTATAAAAAACTTTAAAATCTTTTTAGACAAAACTAAAAAATATATATTATTTATTAAAACTACAAATAAAATAGTCTATGTCAAATTAAAATTAATAAAATCTTACATTAAATTGACTATACCACAAGAAAAAGATGAAGTGAATCAACACTATTATTATTTAAAAAATATATTTTTAAGTTTTAATTAATAATTTTGAATTCTAAAAATAAAAAATAATTAAAAATAAAATAAAGGAAGCAAAAAGAGACGAGAATGTGCACAGCAATGTTATGATTTCAAAAATAAAATTCAAAAAAATATTTAAAATGTGATTTGAATGGTTAAAATTTATATTTAATAGGATGTGGACACATTCTAAATGAATTATAACCATCTAAATTACGTTATGAATATTTTTTTAAATTTTATTTTTGAATTTATAACATTACTGGTATTTAAAAAGAGAGAAAGACAAAAATATATATATATATATTTTAAGTGAATTTTAATTATCTCAATTATATTATGAATATTTTTTAAATTTTATTCTTAAATTTAAAGCATCGCTGGTATTTGAAAAGAGAGAGAGAGAGAGAGAGAGGCGAGAGAAAGCATTAAAGCTAATTGGAATAACTCAATCTAATCACGTAATTATTTCACAAACTCTTTGAAAATCACACGATGATATGAGTCCTGTTACAAGATTTTGACAGTGCTGCCGCATGCAGAAACTCGTCCATGGCTCTGGTCGAAGAACCCTTCAATCCTTTCTCATCATCTTTCATGGCTTTCTCCATCATCTCCCTAACCTCACGAGCTTTTCTTTTCATCTCCTTCCCTTTACTCGTCCCGTTCATCACCATCTCAATCTTTTCCACTATATCATCATCCCTAACCTCGCAGCAGCTCCCGCCGGCCACCACCCCAACACAGACCCCCATCTCCTCCTCCAACATCTTGGCGTTGAAGTGTTGCTCCGCTCCCATCGGCCACGACAGCATCGGGACGCCATTGATGAGCGCTTCGAGCACCGAGTTCCACCCGCAGTGGCTCAGAAACGCACCGATGGATTTATGAGACAGGATTTCCAACTGGGGAACCCATTGCTCCACCAGAAGCCCACGGTTGCCGCCGCGAATCCGCCGCTCAAACCCTCTCGGCAACCATTCTCCGACGCTTTCATGATCGGCGGTTGTGGGTGGCGATGACTCCGCCGGATGACGCCTAATCACCCAAATGAAGTTCTTGCCGCTGGATTCCAAAGCCACGGCCAGCTGCAAGTTTTGTGACGGCGAGGGAGAGCTTTGTGACCCAAACGCCACGTACAGAACTGAGTTTTCCGGCTTCGTGTCGAGCCATTTTGTGCAGAGCTCCGATGTGGATTTAGATCTGTTGCCGGCGCGAGCTTTGCTTCCCGTGGAAGAGAGAATTGGGCCCACTGGCCATACCGGACGATCAAGATGCCGCCGGTAGTACTCCAATCCAACACCGTCGATTTCCTCCGTCGTGTTGAACAAAATCCCGTCACTCTCCAACCAGTCTCGAAACATACCTTGCGAAAACAAGTACCAAGAATCGCCGATCACGGCGGCTTTGAGGTGGTCCGGCAGCTGTTTTGTCTGAATCTGGTGACCTTTGGGGAAGCCCGGGATCGGAAAATCCTCGGGCTCGGAGCCAGATTCCAGTTTCTTGTGAGGTAGGTTTAGCCACATAGAGTGAAAAACCGCCATGCCGTAGCCCCCACCGGCGTTAAAAATTACGTGAAATACGCCAAACTCGTGAGCGACCTTGGCCGACCATCCAAAGAACATGTCAGAGATGATGCAGAGCGGCGGCCGGCGGTGTTCACGGACAAGGTCGGCGATGAGTTTGCGAAATGGTGGTTGGAGGGAAGGAGAGGCTTCGATGAGGCGGAGCATGAGGGGAAGAGGAAGAGTCTCGGTGGTTTCGGAGTTGGGAGGGAGGCCATGGGCGGCGGAGTTGAAGGGGATTTCGCGGAGGCAGATGGCGGAGTTTGGATGGATTGAGCGGCGGAGTCTGGTGATATTGAGAGGCGTGTTCACGAAGGTTATGGTGTAACCCTTCTTCTCCAACTCCAGTGCCAATGATAAGAAAGGGATTATATGACCTTGCGCCATGAATGGAAATATCACTATGTTTTCTTTTCTTTCCGCCATTGCTGATCTTTCAGAGAGAAAGATCAAGAGAAAGAGAGAGAAAAAAAGGGAAGAAAGAAAAAAAAGAGTGATTTTGGCATTCTACAAAACTGGTATTTAAAGGGGGTTTCAGACTTAGATTCTAGGGTTTTGATCATGGTCGGAAGACAATAATAATGGAATTTTCCTAATTGATTCACGTTTCCATGTGTGCCAAATAAAATTAATATTGGCATGTTTTGAATATTTAAGTTGTACATCTTAAATCTCTTCAGGGATTTGGTTTTGAAAGATTATTTTTATGGGTTATTAGTGTACTTAAATTTATATCTAGATTTATATTTATTTATTTATTATATTATAGCTAAACATTGTCATTTTTATGAATTTAAAAGTCTTAATCTATTTTTTTAATGTTTCAAATTATTTAACTTTGATAATAACACATGCTATTTTTTGATTGGTTTAAATAAATATACTTCAATTTATGTTAAGATATTTATTGTATTCATATATAATAGAAAGATTGTCTTGAAAATGTTTGTGTATCTCGACTTAGGAAGTATATATTTTATATGAATTAATTTTTATTTCAAAGCATATGCCTTAATTACGCATATTATTCTTTTAAATATATTACCAATTCTTCATTAAAAATACTAGCAATGAACGGTTTAACAATTAAATTGTATTTTAATTTTTTTTAATCTTTTAGCAATAAAATTATGTTTTAAATTTTTTACGTCTTCTAATCTATCTATCTATCTATCTATCTATCTATATTCCGTGTCATTTTTAAAGATATTTACGTCATATCATCTAAGTCTTTGAATGGATCTCATATGATATTCATTATTTAGTTGTTTTTTTCTATTAAGTTTTATATCTACGCAGGACATACAAATTTTTAGGAAGATTATTTTCTTTATTGCAAGATCTTAAGAAGTGGTCTTATTACTTGAAAAACTTAATTATAATAGGAATTTATGTCAATTATTTTATTTCAAGATCAAAATCAAAGATTGATGTTGCTAGAAAATTGGTAAGAAGAAGAAGAATTTGGAGAAAAAAAGAACTTAGTATATTAAAAAAAATTAGTATTAATGACCCTTCACATATAATATTATGAAAATCATCATAGATGTCGCGTATATAATATGAGTAATAGCTATCAATTTAATATCGTAATACATCATGATGTCAGAATATTCAATATATATATGCACAAAATTTAATGTTACACCCACGTATGACTATGACTGTTTAATTAACTTTTAAAAAAAAGGGTAAATGCAAACTAAATATTTTGTCATGCTTTGGAAGATGTTTATGTAATTTCTTACTCAAAAAAGAGAAGAAAAAAAAGTACTCAAGGCACTTTGAATATTTCTAAGAATTAAAGACTTAAACCCTAAAGAAAATGTACATGAAAAATTCTAGCATAACGATTGAATTAAATATTTGACTTATTCTGATATGTTTATGTTAGTGATTTTCATAAGTTGAATTTACACATAGTGAAATTTAATGCATATCATATAAATTTATAAAACAATTGTCTTCAACTTAAATTTATAATTTTTTACTCTTATACCAATTAAATTAAATTTTTTTTTACGAAATAGCATTATCTAATATAAGTATCTTTAATTTTGTGCTTACAAACATACGTTCAAGTATTCAACCAACCTATAGCTCTTTTATTCGTAAAGTTAGTCTCGAATTCGACTAATTTAGTTAGTTGATCGACCACTTCTCATTTCTTTTTGGCACAATCTATGACTCTTGTTTGTCATAGTTGAGATTCTTTATTATCAAAATTATATGCCCATTTATCTTAATACATTGAATATTGTTGAATTATGTGAAAATTTTGAGACACAAAAATCTCGAAATATATCTAGCGATTCTTAATGCATTAAAACAAAAAATTATGTAATTTTTTGAGAGCTTACCGGGATTGGTAATCCATTATCTTCTCAGCATCCACTTCCACTCACTTTTTCCCTCAACTCCCATACAACCATACCTTCTTCCTTTTTCCTTACATAATAAACCAGCAAATGTCACAATTTGTAACCACAACAATTGATTTTGAAGGTGGATAAAAGTGATGGGCCTAAACCCCAAACCAATTACATAGGGACCAAAGGTCCCATTAAAGAGGTCAACCCAAAGCAGGCAGCTCCGGTACTCAATAAGGCCCGAACAATTGATTGTTCGGGCCATACAAGTTTGTCCTACCCCATAGAGGGGCAGCCCAGACCAAAAGAGGCCCATGTCGGCCCTCTAAATAGAAGGATAAGTTTTAATCCTTGATACGATCAGATTAGATCCCCAGGGATGGAAGCAAATCAGAATCACGCTGGGAAAGGAAAGGATCCCAAGAAAATCAAAAGACAGAATCCTAGGAGGATTCAGCCTCATGGGGTCTCAACCCCTATAAAAAAGAAGGTACTCTCAACATACAGGTACGCAATTATTAAGTCCAAGCTCTTGCTTAGAAGCCTCTCTAAGAGATATCTAACTTGAGCGTCAGAATGTCTCTCAGTCGCAACCGACCGGAAGGCGCTAACAGCGTTCTCTACCTTGTAGGAGTTTAGCGGCGGAGCAAGGAGCATCCAGTGAGTTCGGCAACCAGGAGCCCGACCCACATTCTATTCGGGATCATCAATATTGGGCCACTTTGCCTGGTATTGATTGTGCCAAACAAGCCAAAACAGTTTGTACCGCGCATAATTTGGCGCCATATGTGGGAAGGACGATCTCAAACCTACGGAATTATGAGCCATACTCCGATTGAATTCACTGAAAGTCGCACCAAGGAGAATATCTCTCAAAGATCCATCTCTGTCATTCCAAAAAAGCCAAGGGCCCCCAGAGTCCCTTCGAAAGTACGAAGACGAAGGGATGATGCCTCTCACAATGGGAGGCAGTTGCACTACTCAACCACGAGTTCTAGAGGAAAAAGACATTCTCCCCCATCTTCAAGAGATAGAGGAAGACTAGAAGAGAGATTGGCCAGGCGAGATATGATTATCAACAACCTGAAAGAGAGAATGGAACAACGTGACAGAGAGATCGATGAACTCAGGCAACTGATCCAGTGGCAGGAGGCTCGAAGGGAACTGCGTGTAAGGCGAAGAGAAAGCATTGAGCAAGAGAATACCGAACAGAGCCCGGAGTCCTACAATTTGAGCCACCCACAGAGGCGAAGGTGCAAGGAACCTGAGGTAAGCCTAAGAAGTTCTAAAATTGTCAAAACAGAGTCAATTCGGCCAAGCTATGAAAGAGTTTCCCAGGCCAAACTGGATCCAAACCAGGACCTACGGCTATGGTTGGAAAAAAGGATGGATTCTCGATTGCAACATGGTAGCGGCCGAACAACCCAGGACGCGACAAGGAGGGCCCTGGAACAAATCTCAGTGTCACAGTTGGCCGAAGTCATAGAGAATGCTGATCCACCTCGCAAGTTCTCTCCACCAAAGTTCGAGATGTATGACGGGAAGACAGATCCAGCAAGTCATATTCGGCAGTACAGACAGGCAATGGCACTCTGGAGTGGGAATGATGCCCTTTTTTGTCGCATATTCCCATCCAGCCTAGGGGAGACAGCCCTTAGTTGGTTTCACAAGTTGTCACCCCGGTCCATAATGAATTTATCAATTGGTATAACTTGATATCGAATAACAATTGATATCATATCAATTAATATTATTTTGACAATTCATTTTTCTAACAGTTGGTATCTTATTTTTTCATCAAATGATGCTATACCAAAAAGTAGAAGAATAACTTTTCACTAAATTTTATTTTTAAATTTTTACTTTTTGATGATGTCAAAAGAGGGAGAATATTTGAGCAAAATAAGTATTATTATTTTAATATTCCTTTTAATATAAGAAAAATAGAGTGTATACACTGCACTTAATGATTAAATCTTTTTTATATGTAAAAAGGGTGAAAGCTTATATTTCAAATATTTTGCTAATGTCAAAGGAGGAAAATGCTTGAAAGAAAATGTATAATTTTTGCATTCCTTTAGTTATGTTAAACAGATAGAGGCTTTGCATTAAATTGCTTATGTATATCTTAATGATTTTTATCATAGAAATGCAATTTACCACATTCATCGGTTAAATTGTGCTTAAATGTCTATCACTTGAAAATTCAAAATATTTAAATTAATTACATTATATTTTATAATGCTTAGTTATATGCATATTGTGAGGGAAAACCTTGTAAAGACAATATCATTTTGTTTTTTGTTTGTCATCGTAAAAAAATAGGAGATTATTAACCTAACTAGATTTCAACCTATTTTGATGATAACAAATCAAAACTTCTAATTGTGTAAATTAAATGTGTTTACAGGACTTTAATGACACAAGAACAATTGAAAAAATAAAATAGAAACTATGAAGTATAAATATCATATACAAGCGGCTAAGATCCATGGAGCACTAGAAAAATCAAGAAGAAAAGAAAAAAACTTAAAGAATTTGAAGATTTTCTAAGTGTAAATGCACTAAGACTTATGTAAGTTCACATACCATTGGTTATATGTGTGAAAGCTCATAGGAGATCTTAGTTTGACCTAAGTGCTTAATATTTTATGAAAAATCATTTTAAAAGTATAAAATGTGTTTTAAAATGTTTCAAAAGAAGTTAAACTTTGAAGCCCGCACAAAACATGGGTTTGTTCGGAATTTCTGGGCAGTTTATTCTTGATGTATTGGGTTAATTTGTTGTTGAATGGAGTAATTTTATGTAATAGAGGAACTTCAAGTGCTTTTTTTAGGCTAGTTTAGTTAATTGAGAGAACAATTGGTTAGGAAAAGCCATGGCATCACGTGTTGAAAGGTGGAGTGGAAGAACAGTGCCTGGTTGGAGGAATGGCAGGAATTGGAGAGGAAGAGGAATGCTAGGATAAGATTCTATATTCCCCAAATATTGTAAATTTTAAATCAATGCTTATTCTATCATGATTACTTGTATTAAATGGTATTATAAATATAATACTTTCTCATAATCCACGGGTGTGAATGTGCGCGGTACAAACTAAAAACTTGTTTGGCACAATTAGAACCAAGTAAATTGGCCCAGTATTGATGACCATGGACATAATATAGGCCAAACTCTTTGTCGCTGAACTAATTGAAAGCTCCATGCTCCGCCGCCGAACTCCTGCAATACCAAGAACACCGTTAGTGCCCTTCGGTCTAATTTGACCGGGAGGCACTCCGACGCTCAAGTTAGATATCTCTCGAGTAGGTTTCTAATCAAAAACTGGGTTTAGAATTACGTACTCGTGGATTGAGAGTGCCTCCTTTTATATATGGATCAAGTCCCCATGAGGTTGAATCCTCTTAGGATTCTGCCTCTTATTCTTTGGAGATTGTTTCTTATCCTGTGGATCGGATTTTGATTCGTATCCGATCAAATCGCATCAAGGATGGAAACTTGCTGTGTTATCTTTCCTTTTAGTGTTGACATGGGTTTTATTTGGTCCGAGCTGTCCCTTTCTAGGGTGGGCTGAACTTCGTTTAGGCCTAATAGCTAGTGGTTCAGGCCTTTGGGACAGACACTAAGTCAGTCTATTTTTGGGCCAGCCTCCTTAGTGGGACTTTGGTCCCACCTTATTTGGGCTGGGCATTGGGCCCATAGCTTTTATCCACCCTCAACTGCCCCAGCTCTGGTTCTTGCTTAGCCGATCTGCCTAGTGAAGATCCAGAGCTTAAGTATCTGTTTCGGATGCTTGCTAGGTGTCAGAGTCTCTAATGGTGCCCTGTTGTTCGAAAGCCTTTATTTGGTTCTTTGGGTGGCGGTCCAGTTACTCAGACCCCTTGGGCTCCTCCCATGAATGTTGACGGCTGGCCTCGATCCTTGTGCTGCTGGTGTGGTGCGTTATGATTGGGTCTTCGAAGGGGCACGCGTCATTCCAGGGAACAACGCATGTCATAATTGCGTACGGCGCATTAATGCGCTTGTCTCTTCAGAACTAATGGGTATAAAAACCCCTTTTAATGCAATTTCCCCATTTTTATTATTTTTGAACTTTATCATTACCCTTAAACCTTCTCTGTGAGCCCTCTGCGACTTCTAGCGAGCTTCGACTTCCTTTTTTGGCAAGGTATTTTCCAGAAATCGACAGCCAGAATCAATCTTCAGAGGCTCGTAAGCGTCTTTTCACACTTTTCACTACTCATTCTATTGTTTTGAGGTTAGTTTGCCTTTCCTCTTTCTCTCTCTTTTTTATTTTTCTCAGTTAAATGGGCAAACTAAGAAAGTTGGTATCGACGTCGGTGGCAATGGAGGCCTTCGGTGCTGGTACCAAATTTCGGATGACGTTGGCCTTACTCTTGCTAATGCCAGAGATTCGCACGAGGGGAATTGGGAAAAGCTCCTCCTTTCATTGGTTGCTATAGTGGAGGGAGGAGTTTAGTTTCCTTTTCATCCATTATTTCACCGAGTTCTTCGGCACTACCGGATGAGCCCCATGCAAGTCTCCTCTAACGTATTTAGAGTAGTCATGGGGTTGTGGAACTAAACCGTATCTTGGGTACCAATCTCAATATCTGGAATATTATTTATTGCTACAACATGGTCAAATATTTCGCTGGCTCATACTACCTCAAGGCCAAGAGGGTAGCCAAAAAATCGGTGATCGAACTGCCGGACTCTGGTAAGGATGTGAACGATGACTTTGTCTACGTGATCGGGAACATCGAGTTTGGTCCCAGAGAGGTGCAGGACATCTTCACTGTCCCCCGGAAGGATAGTCTTGGACCTGGTAGTCTTTGCTTGCCAACTGTTTGTTCTTATGTTATGCAGAACTAGCTTCATTTTCCTATCTTATGCTTTCCTCATTCTTTGTTCGGTACAGGTGAGGTTACCAACAGCTGAGCTTGAGGGCCACTTTCCGGAGTGCACTTGGACGACCTTGCAAAGGTTTGGGCCTAGAAGGGCTTGCCCGAGCAGAGGGGTTTGGGACGTGCCACCCACATACTGTTGAAGTATGTCCCCACCTACCACAGTTTCATCTAACCGAGCATAACAGGTGTTTGAATCACTGATCTTGCCTCAGAACCGGTGAAAGTCCCCGAGGCGGTAGTTCTCCCCATTACCCGTGCTGAGAGGGAGGTCACCATTGCTCAGCCTCCCCTCCTTCTTGATAGACCAGAGCCTTCGTCTCCAGGTTATACAATCTCCATCTCTTCCTCTTCTTTTTCTACTAATTCCTCCGATGTCGCTCTCATAGCAGACATAGCCAAGAGAAAGTCAGCCGCTGCTGCCGACCTTACTCAATTTTTTACGGTGAGAGGCTCGAAAAAGAAGGTGACTGTCAGCACTGCCTCCCAAGTAGAGGAGCTGCGAAGGGAAAAGGCAACAGATCTTGCAGCCGAGCTTTCCGTCCCCTTGATCGGGCAAGTCTTAATGGAGTCTCAGCCTCCATTGAAGAGACTGAAAAGGGCTGGGGAGTTCGGGCCCAGCATTGTTATGGGAAAGGCCCTTGCGAAAGACAAGGGGAAGAAGGTGGCAGACCCACTAGCGGAAGTTGCTCTTTGGTCCCCCGAACTAAAGAAGAGGGACTGTCCGATCGCTATCGGGGACAAGGCTAGGTCACCGGACACATCACTTGGGCTTTGCGAGGCCCTTCTCCTCCCGTCTGACATGGAGGAGTTAAGAAAATTTGACTCTGAAAAGTTGTTCGGGTCCACTATCCGTCATGCTATCTAGGTACTCTTTCTATTCTTTAACCGTTCGGATTTACTTCCTGTACTTATCTTTCTTTTTAACTTTTTTTTTTCCATAGCCTTCAACAGACAGTGGTCGTTATGGAGAGGGTGGAGGAAAGGGAAGTCGGGCTGACCATCATGTGTCAGCGCAATTAGAGATATCTCCAGACCATCGGCAAGATGGAAGCCGAACTCCAAGATCGGGGACACTACGCCAGCTTAGCCCAGGCAAGGGTGTCCAAGTTGGAGGTGGAGAAGACCGCACTAAAACACCGGTTAAGGGCAAAGGAGGAGGAGCTGGTGGCGAAAAAGGCCCGACCTGAAGAAGCCAAGGCTCGAAGGGTGAAGGCGAAGGAGGAGGCTGATAAGGCCTACGCTGAAGGGGTGGCCGAGGTAACCGAGAACTACAAGGGCCAAATTCCCACCCTCCAAGATATCAATTTCGCTGCAGCTTGGGAGGAGGCCCTGAAGGCTACTGGGGTGGATTCATCTTCTCTTCTCTTATCTTCTCTTCACTGAAGTCCCTCTCCTGAGCAAACGGGTTGAGGAGGAGGAGGATGATGAGGTAGTTGAGGTAGAAGCAATTCCAGCTACCTTCAATACTCAAGAACTACCACTGCCAGCCGAGCAAGCTCCTCCAGCCGCAATCGAGCAAGATGGGCCCCTGTGCAGATTGTTGAGGATTTTCTTGCGAAGCCCTAGCTCTCCTTGCCCTTCCCTTTGCTAATTTTCTTTTTTCTTTTTGTTGTACTCCTTGTATGGCTCTTTGGGGCTTTTTTGGGATTGTAGCTTCAGTGGTTTCAGCCCCTTTTTAATTTAATAAAAAGAACTTTTTCTCAGTAATTGCACATATACTTGTTTAAACATCAATTATTTTGATTGCCTCTTGCCTTTCCTAGTACGGACTGAAACTTTCATACTGAGCCTTCTTCATTCATTCCAAGTATGGAATCACCATCTATACTGAGTGCTAAATTAGTTTGGATGAACATCAAACTTAACATTTTTAGGCATATTCATCCTAAGTATAAAGTCAACATCCATACTGAGGGATAAATTAGTTCGGATAATCATCGAACTTAACATTTTTAGGCATAATTATCATAAGTATGGGATCAACATCCATACTGAGGGATAAATTAGTTCGGATAGTCATCAAACATAGCCTTTTTAGGTATAATCATCTTAAGTATGGGATTAATATCCACACTGAGGGATAAATTAGTTCGGATAGTCATCGAACTTAGGCTGCTGAAGACTTTTACTGCACTTCTATTGAAGACATTTACTGCACTCAGGGTGTCTCAGGGTGTGCCCCCAAGTTTTTATCAAGGAGATTATGTGATAAAATTTTTTGAAGGGACTTAAAAGAAAAAAAAAACTTATGCCGAACAATGGCGTTTTATTGAAAATGAAAAAACTACATTGAATCTTTAAAATTAAAAATAAAACTTTATGAGATTATTTGCGTTCCATGGCCGAGGGATAGCTTTTCCATTCAAGTCCTTTAGGTGGTATGCTCCAACGCTACCTTTGGAAGTTACTCTGTATGGGCCTTCCCAGTTCGGTCCCAACTTTTCGTGAACAGGATCCTTCATATGACCGATCACCTTTCTTAGGACCAGGTCCCCTTCGCCGAACTCGCACTGCTTCACCCTCGTGTTGTACCCTTTGGCAAGTGCTTGCTGATAGGCTGCCAATTTAATAGTTTTCATCGTTCTTCATTCTTCGGCTAAGTCCAGATTCAATGCCAATGTTTTGGCATTTGCTTCGGGAGTGATCACCTCTGTTCGGATTGTAGGTAATCCAACCTCCAATGGTATGACTGCCTCTACCCAATAAGCTAAGAAGAATGGGGTTTTTTCCGTAGATCTTCTCGGAGTTGTTCGGTAAGTCCATAGGACTGAAGGAATTTCTTCGACCTATCTTCCCTTAGCTGCATCCAACATTTTCTTGAGTCCATCAATAATGGTCTTGCTGGTAGCCTCTGCCTAACCATTACTCTTGGGGTATGTTGGGGTGGAGATGTAATTCTTGATCCCCAGATTTGAACAAAAATTCAAAATTTATCCGAACAATTTGAAGTCTATCCGAACAAATAAAAGCTTTCATTCCTTTTCACACGATTAAAGAAAGTAGAAGCTGAGGGTAATTAGAGAGAATAAATTCCCCCAAAGATAAAATCATATCTCCTTAAATAAATAAGATGACATTAAAAGATGTGATATGATAGATTTTCTATTAAAAATATAACTCAAAATAATAATTAGAATTATTGATGAAAAAGAACTCTTGTCCTATAAATAAAGACCAAGCCCTACGAGTAAAGATACGCAATCATATATTTATACAAATATGATATTATTTTCTACCATGATTGTGGCTAACTTAAGAGATAGAAAGAGCAGAGGGAGGGAAGGAGAGAGAGAGAGAGAGAGAGAGAGACACGGTGGGTTTGGGGTGGTTTTAACGGTGGTTTGGGGTAGTGGTTTGGGACAGTGGTTTTCAGGGGTGGTTTTGGGGGTAGTTTCCGTTAAATGTAACGGAATATTTAACGGTTGAACTTAATTGATTCAAAAATTAAACCTGACGAAAGGTTAGTAATATTTTTAAAACCACATGGGAGGTTTATATTTTTGTTAGAAACCACAGAGAGGTCAGTGTAATTTACCCATGATATTATTATGGTTTGGTGATTATCATCTGTATGTTTGGAATGTTTAAAAAATTTAACTTTTAAGAGATTTAATTTTTTTAAGAAAAAATATGAATAAAAAGTTAGATTGTTTGGGATACATTTTGAAGTAATTTTTTTGCTTTTTATTGAAAATTTTAAAATGCCCTTATTTTTAGCTTGTAAGTTACAGTATTTGGGATATTGGCACGATTTTTTTTGTGTGTAAGTTGCAGTATTTAATTTTTTTTGTTTTTATTTTTAGCTTGTAAGATACACTATATTTTTTTTGTTTTTGTTTTTGAAAAAAATAGAGTGTTTAATATGTATTGCATTTTTTCTTGAATTAAGAGATGAAAAAAAATTAATTAATTTTTTTAAAACCAAATAATGCAGTTTAAAAGCTTTCTTTTTAAAAATCAATTTAAAAACTAGCCCAAGCAGGCTCTATATTTAATTATAACATGGTGTAATATTTTATGTGTAGTACTTGAAAATATAGTGTATCTATAAGATGATAAAAGCACTACACATGAGAGGCTAAATCATATGATACTCAAATATTATTATTAGATTTAGATACTCTTGAAATATCATATAAGCAACACCATATGGTGTTTTTGACAAACAAATAATTGCAACCGACAATATGCGGATCACCTTTTGGGAGTGTTTGACCAAACTTTTTCTATTAGTTTTTAGTTTTTTGCTACTTATTTTAATTATAAATTATAATCATTTTTAAATACCAATAACTTTTGCTATAACTTTTAGCTATTTTTTTTTTATTTCAATTACAAGTTACAATCTTTACTAAATATTTACAACTTGTACTATAAGTTACAATTTATAAAATACTAACAGTAATATTTTTAAACACATTCTTTATTTCTTAACTACCAAAAAACAAGAAAAAATCACCATATTGTTACATCGATCTTAAATTGCAAATTTGCATTGTGATACAGTCATATATTAAATAATATTGATCAATATAGTAGTAAATATTAATATCCAAAGTCCAAACTCCCATTACTCCAACACACAACGAACGCTATTTAAAACCTTTCATTGCTAGTATAAAATTTGGCGTCATAACCGTTAGTGAGACTACCCGCAAAATTGCTACATAATAACTCCAAAATCACCAAATAACCATTCCAAATATATTCACCAAATATCACCGTACCATTACTCTAAAAAGAATCCCTAATTTATCAACAGTTCTGTACAAAGGCACTATGTTGATTGAAACCATCACTTCCTCATATATCAATGGAGCTCTAGAACAAAGGATTTGCAAATGTAAGTCCGTACACTGTAGAGAGAGAGAGAGAGAGAGAGAGAGAGAGAGAGAGAGAGAGAGGGAGAGGGAGAGAGAGATATCAAGGTGCAGAAGGATTGTCGTGGTGGTGGAGAGGGTCGGGTCCAGTGGGCACTTCTCTTGCTGAGTCCTCCACTGCTAAACCAGAAGAAGCGCCATTCCCTCCTCTTCCTGGATTGCTCTGAATCTCCTTCTTATAAATAAATAAAACACACAGAGAAGACCATTAAAACAAATATTTATAAAGAGAAAGTGTGTGTCATAGAGTTTTAAATTGCAAAAATATGTATTAATGTCGATGATACAATAATCTACCGGTGGGTATTAAAAAATTGACAGTATATTAACAAATAACGGTATCAAAAGTCTCAACTCAAAGTTGTATATCGATTAATACGACATAGAACGGTTGATATTCAAAACCTTGTTGCGTGTTCGAGATTAAACATGGAGAGTAAATAGAAGCATTGAGATGGGATCATGGGAAAGGAAAGAACAACGTCAAAATATATACAGAAACTCTTGAGTTTCTGTTTCTTTTTCTTTTTTTTTTTTGCCAAAACCATGCGATATTATTGTTTGATAATATATTTGCGTGCAACATATTGGGTTGATATCAATCAAATAGTATCGAAACAGTTGAAAAATAGCGATATCAAGAGTTTCAAATTCTATTGAGTATAATTTGATGAAATGATCAAATATTTAAAACTTTAGCGTGTGTATTTGAGATTAAACGCCGAAAGTAAATAGAAGCATTGAAACAAACGGGAAAGGAAAGAACAACGTCAAAATGAAATTTTCGAAAACCATTTTCGTTACCTCTGTTATTGCTGCGCTTTCTGTTACTTTTCTTCCACCTTCAAGACCTGCAATATTCAGGAGAGACATTAGGCGTGGTTAATGATATATATATATATATATAGAGAGAGAGAGAGAGAGAGAGAGAGAGAGAGAGAGAGAGAGAGAGAGAGAGAGACTAACAGGGAGTAGAGCTGCGCACAAATGGAGATAAAATTATAACAAAAGTGAAGATGATAAAGATGTAAAACCAGGCTAGAGTCCTCCAAATCGCCATTTTTGTTTTTGTTAAAACCCGAATAGAAAGCAGGAGGCACCTCACAGGAACACACAGCCAGAGAGAGAGAGAGAGAGAGAGAGAGAGAGAGAGAGAGTAAAAATAAGCGAAAACCCTTTCACCTGGACAAGAGGTGTGCGTGCTGTCCTTATGGTACGGTGGCCGGAGGAAAATTTTTAACTAATTTATTTTTTTTAGCGGGTTATTATTTTTTCAATTATTGATTACTCACTTATTATTAAAATTTATAAAAATTTGTAGGTTAGCGATGTTTTTAATGATTTTAACTCTCTATTTAAGTAGTTTAACATGTTAAAATTATAAATTATTAATATTATTATTTTATAATTTATTTATTAAAATTTAAAAATTTATTATATTTAAAAAAATATAATATTTAACAAGTCAA
>JAOTRH010456880.1:0-29360 GCA_034768845.1 Heliamphora exappendiculata | reverse complement strand
GTAACGGGATCGGCCTCCCAATATTCCGTTACGTAACGGCCGATCCGTTACGTAACGGACGTTATTTAGAACCCTGACTACAGCTTATTTCCATCGTTTTTGAAGAAGTAAAGTTATGCTAGCTTTTGGAATGGAAAGGGTCCTGTATACGGGTTATAAGGTTATTGGCAAATACTTTCTCACAGATAAACAAATGCCTGTAAACAGATTGTTGAAAGAAAAGGTTTTGATTGGATTTTAAAAAGATAATCTTATTGATATAAAAAAAAGATTGCAAAATAGCTATATGAGAGCTCATAAGCTGTGTTACAAGATCAACTAAGATATGAGAGAAAACTCTGTCTTTTATAAGACGCAGTCCATGCCCTTTTATGGCCTAAGGGCAGACTCCAACTCTGAATCCAAAACACAAAAACAAAAGATAAGATAAGATTTTGGCAAAATGCCAAAGAACCTTTTGCACCCACACTCAGACCACAAGATTAGATAGGATAAGATAGGTTTCAAACATACATCCAAACAACTTTTAATAAAGTGAACAAAAAACAAACAAAACGGGGCCCTCCCATGTACTCTCTGAAGAGATTTTTTATAACGGTTCATTATCCAAGTGGTCCTGCTTTTCAGTAATCAAACAGGTTATCCAGATTTTGTCCTTCTTCATCTCCTTCCATGTAATCAATATTTTCAAAATCGCCACCCATGACGTTTTCATCAATTGATGTTTCCATATCTTCATATAGCTGTTTTGTTTCTTTGGAAAGCATAATCTAGTAATTGGTTATGTTCTGATATAGGTTTGTGAGAGATATTGCATCATATTCTGTTACTTGAATGATGATTCTTTCAGTTGCAATAACCGAATTAAACCTTGGATGAACTCTGGATGCAGATTTCACCATCAATCTTTTAATGTCACTTAAGCCAAAAGCCCTAACTATTGATATCGAGTCATTATTGATTAGATGTGGTTTTATTGGACTTTTAATAACCTCTCATTAGAATCTACTAGGAAAATCAGTGTCCCACGATCGTCCAGGAATAAGCCTGATTAAATGTGTTAGAGTCTTACTTTTCTGTATTAAGAATGTTTTTGTCATTGTATCGTATATTTATTTAATATAAATAGGTGTCAAAGAGAGGGGACTGATTAAGATTCTAATACTCTAATTTTCTCTCCTCATCTTCTCTTCTCTCTCTAAAAACCCTAAAGCTACTTTCTTTATACGTTCATTTGATATTAGAGTATCAATCCAACTCTAGACCTGTTCTTATTATTCTGAAACGCATAATGAAGGTAAAAACGGAGTGCTGACGTCATTTTCCGTAGGACGACATCAACGTGACGCCATTGGCTGTACGGACATGGATGATCGGTGACTACATAGTTGGATTCGTTTACATTTTCAAAACCCTAGCTCCGATCTGAAGTCGTGAAGCCTTAAATCTCAAATCTGAAGTCGACTTTTTCAAAACCCTAGCCCTCATATCCTTGTCTTTTTCAAAACCCTACAGGTGTCGAATCTACTTCATCAGTGCTGAAACATCATGCTGGTTCTGATTTGTGCTTGATTTGGTGGTATTCATCCTGATCGGTTGTCAATTCATCAACTTCCACAGTCGATGACCCCTCTAGTTGCAATTTCTAGTTCGCGCGACCTTAGTTCAAGATTTTTGGTTCACGCGACCTTTAGTCCAGTTCATGACCTCAATCGACGACCCCTTTGCATTGTTCGTCCCTTTTTTTGGCTTGCTTCTGGTTCTTACTCTGGAACTTGTCTTTGCGCCCTGGTTTCTTGGTAATCTTTGTTGCTTTTGGTTTGCAATTGCACTGGAGGTTTTCACAATTGATCTGGTTTGTCGATTTTGGCTTGCTTCGTGGTTTTTTTTTTTTGGTTTCTTCTAGTTCGTGGTTTGCAAGTTGCCTCTCTGTTTTAGGTTTACGCCTTGTTCTCTGGTCTTCCTAGTGTTCTTTGGCTTCATATTTGGTTGCAATTTTTTGTTTGGTTCCCGACTTCTTGTTCTACACAAAGGCTACTGAAGGATTGCAGTAGCCATGGCTAAGATAAAATTATGTGATGTCAAAGATGATGATTTACCCCGCTGTGTTACTTCTAAACGTTTGAATGGACTGAATTATTTGGCTTGGACTTATATGCTTAAAGTTTTTCTAAAAAGGAAAAGACGGTTGAGTTATATTACCGATCTTCCTCCAGCAACTGGTGATTCTAAACTTGTGGATTGAAAAACTACAAATTTAGTCGTTATGGGTTGGTTATGGCATAGTTTGGAGCATCATATTGCCACTACTGTCGAAATTTGTGATACATCCAAAAAGATTTGGGATTCACCTATTGACTCCCTCTTTACGCAGAGTAACATTTCTCGAGTATATGAAATGTATGACCAAATTTTGAACACTAAGCAATCTGGTAAGCCTCTCACTGAATACTATAACAGTCTGAAGAGTTTATGGGATCAACTTTTGCAGCATCACCCTCTCACTACAGATATAGTGCAATAGCGACGCCATTGGAAGGACTTTATGGTGGCATCTCTTCTTTCTGGTTTGGACTCTGACTTACAGGGTTCAAAAATCAAATCCTTGCCAATGAGACTTTACCTACTAATGCTAATGCATATTCTCGACTCTTACATTCTTCCTTAGGCCACTCGTCCACTGTGTTGCGTCCTCCTCTTCCTAATTCCGATGCTTCTGCATTAATCTTCCCTGGTGGCAGTCGTAATAACAGTCAGGGTGGTCACAATGATCGTTTTTCTAAGGGTGGCTCACATGGTGGTAGTCATTTCGGTAATCGGGGGTGATCAGAAATGTGATCATTGTGGTGGCACTAATCATATAGAATTATACTGTTGAAAGAAATATGGTAAGCCCAATTCGGCTCATCATATCACTGAAAGGATTCTCCAATCTTTGCAGCCTATCTCCTCCATCAATCCGGATGCATCTTCATCTAGTTCTCATAGAACCCTCACCACCCAACTTAGTGAATTGATTTAGACTTTACACACTGCACACCCTTCCACTTCTACTGCTACTTTAGCAAACTCATGTACCATTGCAAGTGTTGTTTCTTCTCCCACCTGAGTCATAGAATCTAGTGCCACTTCCCATACCTCCTTATTTTCTAATTTAACTTGCACTCACCATCATCTTGTCTTAGTTGATGACTCGTCTCGTCCCATTAATGGACGAGGTGTGCTTCATCCCACCTCATTCTTATCTTTATCTTTGAGTCTTTTTGTTCCTAATTTTCCTTTTAATTTGCTATCTATTAGTCAATTAACTAAAACTTTGAATTGTTCTATAACATTTTCTCTTTCTTCTTGTGTGTTTCAAAACCTCCAAACTCATAAGATGATTAGTTCCGGGCATGAGAAAGATAGCTTATACTACCTGGATACTGCACCACCGTCTCGTTCCCCTACATCTGCATCGAGTGCTTCTGTCTCTCCACTTTAGTGGCATCTTCACCTCGATCATCCCTCATTGGACAAATTGAAGTTAGCTATTTCATTCTGTGCCTTTCATGTCTAGTTTAGAACGTGATGCTTGTTAGTTCGACAGGCATCATCCTAGTTCGTTTCCTCGTAGTAGTCATATTGGTGTGTCAAAGTCTTTTGATGTAGTCCACATAGACATTTGAGATCCCTCTCGAACTCTTACGATTAATAGATATTTGTATGTTGTTATCTTTATCGATAATTTTTCACGTATGACTTGGCTTTTTCTGATTAAAAAAATCAATCAGAGTTACCTTATATTCTTACTAAATTTTATAATGAAATTTGTACGCAATTTGGTTGGTGTGTTTAAGGTTTTTTGATTTGATAATGCCTTAGAGCACATGCAGTCTGATGTTGCTTCTTTTTGTGATGATCGTGGTATTATTCATCAAGCTAGTTGTTACATTCCAGCAAAATGGTATTGCTAAACGTAAGAATCGTCATTTACTGGATGTTGCACGTACTTTGCTTTTCCACATGTATGTCCCGAAACATTTTTGGGTTGACGCTGTTCTTATTGCCTATTATCTCATAAATTGCATGCCTTCCATTGTCCTTCTTCAGAAATCTCCTTTTTCCCTCTTATTACCCTGCTTCTTCCCCCTTCCATTGTAAATGTGTTTTTCTCGGGTACTCTCGAACTCAAAAGGGGTATATGTGTTATCATACTGAGTCTCGTTGCTACTTTGTCAGTGCTAATGTCACCCTTTTTTAGTACATTTCTTTTTTTTCCTCCTCTGGTCACAAGTTATCCCCTGACCTTCTTTCCTATCGTGAGGGGGAGCCAGTGTCTCTGACTTTACCTCTTCTTATTTCGCTGCACTCGTCTCATCCATTGCAAGTATATCAGTGCTCTCGCGATCGGCTCGTTATTTCTTTTGGCCAAGCACCAGCATCTTCTTCGTCAAAAGCCCCTACTTTGGCCTCTTCCTCTCATGGTGATGATTTACCCATTGCCTTATGTCAAGATAAATGTACTTGTACTCAACGTTCTTGCTTAATATGTTTGCTATACTCGTGTCTCTTCTTGCTTTTTTTCCTTTGCTACTGCCTTGTCTGCCGTTTCTCTTCCCACATCTCATAAGCAGGCATTATTTTTATATGGCTAGAAGCAAGCTATGGATGAGAAAATGAATGCCTTTCATCAGAATCACACTTAGGGAGCTTAGTCCTCTTCCTCTCAACAAACAAACTCTTGGTTGTCGTTGGGTGTATACCATAAAAACCTTCCTGATGGGTCTATCAAACGTTTTAAGGCTCGCCTCGTGGCTAAAGGCTACACTCAAACATGTGGCGTTAATTATTTGGAAACATTTTCACCTATGGCTTGCATTAATTTTGTTCACATTCTCCTCTCCGTTGTTGTTAGTCGTTCTTGGCCTTTATATCAACTTGATATTAGAATGCATTTCTTCACGGTGATCTTCAGGAAGAAGCTTATACAGCTCAACCCCTTGGCTATGTTGTGCTTGGCAATAAAAACCTTGTTTGCCGCTTACTCAAGACTCTATATAGTCTAAAGCAATCTCCCCGTGCCTGATTTGATCGCTTTAGTTATGTTGTCCTTGAGTATGGTTTTTGGCATTCCACATCTGATCACTCCGTCTTTGCTCATCATTCTTCTGCTGGTACTATTGTGTTAATCGTGTATGTTGATGACATTATTATTTTCGGTAACGACTCTGCTGGTATTGCTGCTTTGAAATAGTATTTGACTCAACATTTTCATACCAACGACTTGGACATACTTCGTTACTTTATTGGGATTGAGATTGCTCATTCCTCTCATGGCATCACTTGATCTCAACGCAAATATGTACTTGATTTTCTTTTTGAAATTAAGTTCTATGGTGCTCATCCGGTTAATACTCCTATGGATTCCACCGTTAAGCTTGATGCGGACTCTGGTGATCTCTTTTCTAATGTTGGTCACTATCGTCGATTAGTTGGTAAACTCATTTATCTTACCGTTACTCGCCCTGACATTACATATGTTGTTAGGGTGGTTAATCAATATATGCACTCACCTCACCAGCTTCATTATGATGCCGTTTGTCGTATCTTCCGGTATTTAAAGCGTGCTCCTGGTCACAGCTTGTCATATCGGCCTACAACTTTGTTTATTGTTGGTTTTGGTGATGCTGATTGAACTAGCAGTTATTCTAATCGGCGGTCAACATCGGGATATTGTACTTTTGTCGGTGGCAATCTTGTCACCGAGTGCAGTAAAAAGCAGTTTGTAGTAGATCGTTCGAGTGCTGAAACTAAGTATCATGCTATGACCCATACTGCCTTTGAGCTATTCTAGGTTCGCTCCCTTCTGCTTGACTTTGGCCTTACTCCTTCTGATCCAATGCACATATTTTGTGATAAACAGGCCACAATTTTTATTGTAAATAATCTAGTCTTTCATGAGCAAACAAACATATCAAGATTGATTGTCGCTTCATCTAGGACTTGTTGGAAAAACAGATTATCACTCTTTACATTCATTTGGGCGATCAGATTGGCGACATCTTCACCAAATCCTTAGCTCATTCAACTTTTTTTCACTTATCTTCCAAGTTGGGCATCTGTGACCTATATGCTGCAGTTTGAAGGGAAGTATTAGAGTTTTACTTTTCTGTATTAAGGATATTTTTGTCATTGTATCGTATATTCATTAAATATAAATAGATGTCAGGGAAATTAGACTGATTAAGTTCCTAATACCCTAATTTCCTCTACTCATCTTATCTTCTCTCTTCTGTTTCTCCAAAAACCGCAAAGCTACTTTATACTTTCACTAAATGTATACTTGGATAGAAGTTTTCTTTATACCATTCTGGTCCTGCAGTCCAAACCTTTATTAAAATTCTTTAAGTGGGGTTTTTTCAAAACTAAATTATAAGCAGTAACTAAACATAGAGACATTCTTTCTAGTTGTTTTGGATTAGTATAAATCATAGTACTCATGAATCCATTTTCAAAAATCCAAACTTTAAGATCTTGATAATAATGTATCTAATCAGTATTGTTTTAGGGATAATAAACAACTTTCAAATGATCACTGACAATTCCCTTAGTTATGTTTGTTCCTTTTGGGCCTTGGAAATTCCATAAATTTTCTAAAAATTTCTTCCATTTTTGTGGTCCTGTTGATTTTGTTTAAATTATCCTAACAAAGAATTAAGGTGAAAGAATTTTCTTGACTTGTATACAAAGCTCAAATCAAGCTTGTTCTAAGAACACCACCCATAAATAGATCTGATTCTCTTTTTCTTTTTTGCTTTAGCAATTCATTTTGTTTGATATGAGAATTATCAAACAATTTTTTCAGACAACTTTAACTGAATGATTTCTTTTTTATGTTCAGCTTTAGCTTTCATAGTATTTAAGAAATCACCATGGCTTCCTTTCTTAAAATTACTCCAGAGACTGTCTATGAGGATTTTTTGAGAAAAATATAGTTTTTTATTTGTTTTAAAAGTAAGATTTTTATTTCAAACATTTTGAAGAACCATTTCACCAAATTTAAAAACGTCTAGAGTTAGTTTTTGAATACCTTTTTCACCTGATTTTATTCCAGATGTTTCACCTTTGGTTTTTTCTTGAACTGGGTGTTTTTGATTCTACTCGAATCATATGAGCCCTTTCTCTTGTCAATTCGTCTATGTTAGATATTCTTGCAATATGCTCAATATTAAATCTAAAGTTAGCAAACCATTGTCTCCAACGAATTAATCTACCTTTAGAAAGACATTTATCAAAAGTAGATTTCATAAATGTGGTAAATATTTAAAGTGACTAAGTAAAAATCCTTTTGGCCGAACAAAGATTTCATAATTAAGCAAAGTATTTTGTATGGCTAAACTTTCTTTCTCCATAGTGGTATAATTAGGCTCACTTGGTTTAAAAGTCCCTACAGACTTTTTCACAAATTATATCTAGAGATTTTGCTTTTAAAACTCCACTCCAATTTTTGTCACAAGTATATGTTTTGACTATTATATAATCGTTTTCATCTAGTAATTTTAGTTTTGCAGGATGAAGAGCCAACTCTTTTATTTGTCTGACCTTTTTAATAGCTTCTTCATTGAAGTACCATTTTTCTCCTTTTTGAAGTTTTTTGGTTAATAAAAGTGTATATTGAGCTAACCTTGGGAAGATAGTCTCGCATATACTTTACACATACGAAGAATCTTTAAACCTATTTAGAGTCTTCAATTTTATCAAGAAATTTTGTTAGTTTTTCCAACACATGGGGTTGTAGTTGGACTTTTTTTCAGTTTCAAGAATCATTTTCTTTTCACCGATTATAATTCCATTATCTTTAATAGTGTGAATAATTTTGGCTAAATGCTCTCAATGTGGTTCTTGTCTTTAGAAAAAACAAAAATATCATCAATATATACCAAGCAAAAATCTAAATATATACCAAAAATATTATTCATTCTGCATTGAAAAATATTAGTATATATATATATATATATATATATATATATATATTAACACCCCCATCGAGTTGGAACATAGATATCTACCATACCCAACTTGTTACAAATATATTAATCGCGAGACTCAGGTAGAGCCTTCGTAAATAAGTCAGCAAGCTGTTCACCAGATCGAACAAAACCAAAATCAATAGTGTCTTTCTTGTACTCGTGTCTAATGAAATGACAATCTATCTCGATATGTTTTGTTCGCTCATGAAGCATTGGATTGGTAGCTATATAGATAGCAGACTTATTATCACACCACAACTTGGCAGGACCCGTAGGCTATTCAAATAACTCGGTGAGAAGCTGTCAAATCCACATAATCTCATACGTTGCTAACGCCATAGATCTATACTCCGCCTCAGTACTGGACCTCGACACCACATCTTGCTTCTTGCTTTTTTATGATACCAGGTTCCCACCAACGAAAACAGAGAACCCTAATATGGACCTCATGTCAATAGGACAACCTGTTCAGTCCGCATCAGAATAGCCCTCGGTACGGAAGTGACCCTGGTCACAAAACTGTAGGCCCTTCCCAGGATTGGAATTGAGGTACCGTAGAATACGAACCACTGCATTCCAATGTGGGACTTGAGGATCAAACATAAACTAACTCACTACACTGACAGGATAGGCAATATCTGGTCTGGTCATGGTGGTCAAATAATTGAGTTTACCCACCATTCGACGATATCTGTCAGGGTGAAGAAACACATCAACGTCACCTGAAGAAGCTTCACACTCGGATCCATCGGGGAATCCACTCTCTTTGCATTTAGAAGGCCTGCATCCCGCAAAATGTCAACCGCATATTTTCTTTGAGAAACAGAGATCCCACGCTTTCCTCTGACTATCTCAATTCCCAAAAAATACCGCAAATGCGTAAGATCTTTAGTTTGGAACTGTGTCTACAAAAAGGCTTTCAGATCACTAATCCTAACGCTGTCATCGCTAGTGATAACAATATCATCAACAAAGACAACAAGAATACATCCTGAAGCAGCCCGACGAAAGAGCACAGTATGATCTTTTCCTAACTACCGCAGACCAAACTGTTGCACCACCGTGCTAAACCGCCCAAACTAGACCCAGGGAGATTGTTTCAAACCATATAAAGAACAGCAAAGGTGGCACACCATATCAGACCCCCCTGAGCAGCAAAATCGGGAGGTTACTCCATATACACTTCCTCCTGGAGATCACCATAAAGAAAGGCATTCTTGGCATCCAACTGATAAAGCGGCCAATTCCGAGCCGCGGCAAAGGAAAGAAAAAGGCGAATATTAGTCATCTTTGAGACCGGAGATAAAGTCTCAAAATAGTCAGAAGCATAGGTTTGGGCATAACCCTTGGTAACAAGGCGAGCCATCAAGCAAGCCAGAAAACCATCAGGATTCACCTTTACTGTATAGACCCATTTGCAGCCTACCGCTTGCTTCCCATATGGTAGAGGAATAAGGTCCCAAGTGGCATTATTATCAAGGACAGCCATTTCTTCAAACATAGCACTACACCAACCGGGATGTGAGAGAGCCTCTAAAACACTACCAGGTACATCAGTAGTATCAACTATAGAAATAAAGGCACGTAAAGATGCGGACAAGCCCTTATACGACTCAACATAACGGGGGTGATCCTAACAGGTGCGATAAGGGCGACGAGTAGCAATAGAGGGCACGCGTACAGGTGGATCAACCGACGAGAGAATTGGCTCAGCAGGAGGCGAATCACTCGAGGGTTGTGCTGTAGGAGGCGGTGAAGGAGAGGCTGCAGGAGCATCAGTGGAAACCCGATAGATAAGAAGATCATCTGACAGAGGAGATGGAGGAGACTCACGACCAGGAGAAGAAATAGGAGAAGCAAAATAGAACAGAATAAACTCAAGGAAGGTAACGTCTCGAAACACAACAAAACGACGCAACGCGGGACAGTAACACTGATACCCCTTTTGGTGCTGGAGGTAGCCAAGGAAAACACATTTTAGGGCACGGGCATTAAGTTTAGTCACCTGTGGTCGGGTATCACGCACATAGCATACACAACTACAGATTTTAAAGGGTAGGGAATGCATAGGCGAAGTAAGAGCTAGCACAGACATCGGGAAAACACCACCCAACATAGTAGACGGCAAGCGGTTGATAAGATAACATGCTATGAGAACAGTCTCACTCCAAAAATGGTGGGAAACATACATATGAAATAGAAGAGCACGAACCATCTCCAAAACATGTCTATTTTTCCTCTCCGCCACCCCCATTCTGTTCGAGAAAATCGGGACAAGAAATCTGATGAGAAATACCATGACCCACCATAAACTCTCTCATAGCAGTAGACATATATTCCCCCCCATTATCACTCCGTAATACCCGAACGCATGTACCAAACTGGGTTTTCACAGTCATACAGAAAAAAGTAAACACAAATAACACCTCATATTTATTTTTCATTAGTCATTAAATATATAAATGTGGCACGAGAGTAATCATCGACAAAGCTCACAGAATAACGAAAACCAAACAAAGAGATGACCAAAATAGGTCCCCAAACAACAGAATGAACTAACTGAAATGGAGCAGAAGCTCTTTTATTGACTCGAGACTAGAAAGACACACGTAAGTGCTTGGCAAAACGACACGACTCACACTCAATGGCAGACACAGAACGTAAATTAGGATAAACAATTTTAAGACTCAACAAACCAGGATGCCCAAGACGACAATGGACATCAAGAGCGAAAGGAGATAGGGTAGAGTAGGCCTGAGCAGGAGCAGCATCCAACAGGTACAACCCCCTCGAGACTCATGCTCTACTGATAGTCCTCTTTGTCGTAAGATCCTGAAAAATACTGTAATTAGAAAAGAACGTCACTAAGCAGCCCAAATCAGTTGTAATCTGGCAAATAGATAACAAATTAAAAGAATTATCAGGAGTATGCAAAACATTGTGTAAATGAAGAGCAGGATTCAGTATCGCAACACCACAACCCTCAACAGCTAAAGAGGATCCATTGGCAACCAAAACACCAGCATGATCAGGAGTCAGCTTATAATCGGATAGAATACCTAATGATCCAACCATGTGAGCGGAAGCTCCAAAATCAATTACCCAGGTGTGTGGAATGGCCACACATGCAGTAGGGTTACCTACAAAGGTAGTCGCTAGTACCTCAGAGGAACTCGAACTCTGTCCAAACTGACCATGCATATGCTGGTTATACTCTACAACAGTCATCTCAACAACCCGTCTGGATGAGTTGAGCACCCCCTAAGGGCTCGTCTGGCCATGGACTTGCTAACTGGGATCAGTTGTGGCATTTGACACCAGTGGGGGCTTCCCATGAAGCTTATAACACTCATTCTGAATGTGCCCCTGAATCTCACAGTAGTGGCACGTACGAGTCTCACGACCTCCTCCACGACCAAACTTGACACTACCACAACCACGACCATAGCCTCGACTGTTGCGGCCACCATGAAACGCTGCCAAAGCAGACTGATCAGAATTCTCCATAGGAGATGGACCACGAGACTCATCCCGACGAGTCGACCGGCTTACACGACGAAATGTCTCAAAGAGAGTGAGAATGTTCGCCCCAGCCAGGATCTGAGACCGTGCTGAGTCAAGCTCGGAGTCCAAACTAGCCAGAAAACATACCACCAAGAGCTGCTGCCTCTGCTCCTGGAACTGAGACAGTTGATTCGTGAATGGTAGGAGGCGATCAAACTCGTCAACCAAAACTTTGAACTACATAAAATGATCCTGAAGAGGCTTCCCGGACTGCTGGGACTGAAAGAAACCTCTCATAACATCGTAGAGGCAAGAAAGATCATTAGTGAATGAATTTATCGATTCTAACGATGACCAGATTTCAAGCACAGTGTCAATGTTCATTACCAAAGCCTAAACAGATGGATCCATTAAGTTCAGCAACTGACTAAATATCTAGACATCATCCCGGGTCCAAGTCCTGAAGGTTGCTGATGTTGTTGATGGAGGATCATCAAATAGATGAAAATCAAGCTCCATGCCCTAAAGAAACTTAAGGACGCTCTTCTTCCATAGAGCATACCCATTGGCGCCATCAAGTCGCCGATCAACCAACCATGTAGAGGATGAGACAACCTCTGTGGTACACTGCCGTCCAGCTTCAACTTGGGATTCGCGGGTCACCAAATCCTCTGATATCCCTGACTACCAACAATGAAACTAAAAATACCATGAAGCACATGTCACAACCACACGGAAGAATGACAGAGAACTGTGTTGAACCTTCACTGCATCATCAAACTAGAAAACATCATAGCACCGCAGCCCATTGTACAAGCTTAAAGATGCAGTGCGGGAAAGAGAGAAAACCCTCTGCGAAGGGACTGTCAGAGGTCCGACGGTGGTCGGCGAGGTTCACTGGGAGTTGACGAGTGGCCGGAGAGAGGTTGTGGAGGCTGGCGGTGGTCGGCGAGAAGGTTTAAAGCTTGTTCTGGCAACTGTGGTTGGTCACGAAGGCTGGCGGTGGTCGACCAAAGCCCGACGGAGGTCGGCGAAGGCCCGACGGTGGTGAACAGTGGTCGGTGACTAGGTTTGGTACTAGCGGCGAAGAGGTTTAAGGCTGGCGACAGCTGGGGTGCTAGCGGCTAGGGTTTTAGGGCTGGTGGCTGATGGCTGATGGCTGGTGGCTGATGGCTGATGGCTAGGGTTAGGGTTTGGTCCTAGCGGCTAGGGTTCTCTGACTCTGATACCATGTTAAAATATGAAAGAAGAAATACTGAAAATGTGTATTCTCGTTGTGAGGTATACGCACATATTTATTAAGATACGAAGGACTACAATAGCTACTATGAATATACTCATAGGATAACATTATTAATATGTTAATATATATATTAACATTACTAGCCATTCATATTGACCGTCGGATGTGCTAAAAACTATGTATAGAGTACTTTCTTCTTCCATTTTAATTTGCCAGTAAGCTGATTTATTATCAAATTTATTGAATATTTTACAAATTTGAATTCTATAAATGAGTAATTTTTTTTTGGGAATAAAGTATTCATCAGGAATAGTTAAATCATTCAAACAAGACCTAAAGGTTTTAGATTTTCTAAACCTAAAATTTTTATATCCCTTATGGATATAATTCGTTTTATTTTTTCTATTATAAGAATTTTCTCTACAACCCCATTGCATAGACATCTCCAAAAGATTACAACATAAATTAGAATTTCCTTTTAGTTACTTTCTTGCTTGTCTTTGCAACTTACTATGAATACATACTTCCTTAAGAAATTCTCTAGCTATGAATTAAATAAGTTCTTGTAGTGTTCCTAACTTTTTTTATTTCTTGTGTATCAATTATCCTTTGAATTTCATCCTTCCAAGCCGGGGGGGGAAGTTTTTGAATATACATAGATTTGTACAAATCATTATTTGGATCTCCTGTATTATAAAAATATTTTACAAATTCACAAGTATATTCTTTGAATTTATTTAATGTCATAAATTGACAGGTTCAATAGACTTTGTTTTTCTTTTTTCATTTCTTTTCCCCCTAATTCATGGAAATCTCCACAAAGTTGTTTGTAAAGAATGGTAACAAGACAAATTTACACTCTCCCTCTAGGTTTGGTATTCTGGCGAGGTTTGAAAAACCGTCCAATAATATTTGGCAAAACCTATTAAGGTAGTTTCACACCAACTAAGGACCTCTTCATTTTGCCAATTTCTTCCTATTATTCCAATTGTTAGAGTACTAGCATCACACCCATTTTTATGGCATCTACTCTTCCTTTTAGATAATCTATGTTTAGGTGTTCACCAGCTCATTAATTGGTGAATTTTTTATACTTCCTTGGATATGAAAGTATTTGTATTTGTATCCGTAGGTCTCCCTATTCGTAACCTTCCGGGTGGGAGGTTCCTATCTGTCTCTGAAACTAGTGGTAGGATTTATGATATTGGTTGCAGTAAATACTGGTGGTGTTCATTTGTTTCTCATACACTTTCAGTGGCTCCAGTAGTTGCGGCATTTCCTCGATCATTAGTCCATAACTGACAGTAACAAGAATATTTTCTTGTCGATTCCAATTTTGAATCTTTTGAATTATATAATCTAGTCTTTCTACATCTTTAGTAGTTTCGAATTCTTTCTCTAGGGATTCTAGAGTTTCTTCATTTCTAATAGTTTCCATGTTTTACCATATAAAACTATGTTTATTGTATGCTTCTTCTATTAGAGTTTCTAAAGAGGAAGGGACACAAAAACTATTTTTTCCTTTAAATTTTAGAATAACTAGATGATAACTAGATATACTTTTGAACACTCGACTAATTTTTCTTTTCCTTTTGACTTCCACCTTTCGGGAAATTGAATATCTTCCCATTGTATAGTTTTTAGTTGGAATGTATGATTTATAGCCTCTGTTTGGATAACAATTGTTCTTCCACTTGTCTGGCTAAGAAGACTATTGGCCATGTTTGAGTTCATCAATTTATAGTATACTCTATATTCTATTGTCAAATTGTATTTTTTTTTTCTTAAAACTTATCCCATGAGTGACTAACGTTATGCTAAGAACTTCACGAGCATCGCTTATATAAACAGTGAGGTTTGGGATTATATTAAAGAAAACAATTTGTTTGTCTGTGTCTACCTGCACAACTCCTCGTAAACTTTGCTCAAAATCTTCAATTCTATCATCTCTTAAAACACATAAACTCGAACCTCCTAAATTTTCTCATCATAAGAGTTTTATAGCTACTTGTACGACTCCTATGTGGACATAGTTGTAACCTTTCTTGTGTTCTCTTAGCATTTGTTTTTTAGATAAGAGCATAATGTCCGTTTCTTCATTGACCATTGAATGAATTACCTCAATTTTTTTGAATCGATAAGTGGGCATTATATCGAATCTTCCTATTTCATAGAGTTGTTTGAACTCAAATTCTAGGGTTTTAAAGTCCCTAACTTCATTTGCGAGTGATTTAAGCTCTACTTCTTCAAGATTTTTAATATCCATCTTTTTTAAGAGTGGTATTTCTCCTATTTTCATCATTTTAATTTGACGAACAGTTATTGCAGGATTAGGATTCGCAAATCCATTAGTTAGGGATGGGAGATAATCTATTATCTTCCTTTGACCTATTTCTAAAAGTTCTAAATGAGGCACTTTAACCTGTTTTTCTTTATTGAGAAATTTAACTGATTTATCTAAATTTCTTAATTCTTTTTTAAGATTTTAAAATTTTATATCAACTTGTTTTAACGTCTTTTGACTTTATAAGGCATGATTATCCTCGGTTAAATTTGATCGATTAGACTGATCTTTTTGATATTTTAATATTTTGTCAATTTTTTGTTCTAGATGTTTCAGCCTTTTCTCGACAAATAAAATCAAATTTTTTACAGAGATCCACCATAATCTTTCTCAGACCTGGTCTATCTTCTAATTCACTTATGATTACCTCTAATTGTGTTTTAAATTTTTTTGAATTCTTTTTCCATTATCGTTATGGCTCTGATACAAATTTTAAAACTAAACTAATTAAAATATTAAAAATTAACAAAAGTAGATAATAATAATAAAATAAGAAGAGAACGAACAAACTTAATGATATAACTTAACTGAACATATTAACAACTAACGGTAGAGATAAGGGCCTAACTTTAAAACATAAATATGAAAATGACCAAATCATAAATACATGAACTAAGATAAAGACAAAAATGATTAAAAAGACAATATTTTTACAAATAGTTTAAAAAACATCACTATATTTTTCAAAATAGTTTGTTTCAAAACATTTGTTTGCCAAAAACCCCAGCTTTTTCCTCACTCCAAATCCATCACAGAGCAGCATAATTGCAAACAAATATATTGATAGCTTAAATTGACAGAGAACACGTTCAAAACATTGCATGTAGATAGTTGCTGCAGTAGTTCCATATAAGTTAGAGTTACAACTGCGGAAGTACTTTTTTTTTTTTTTTTTGGTTCGCAAAAAATGGATGTATAGATAAGGTACTCTACACACTCGCCAAGGAGCATTGCGCACGTAGCCCACAACCAATCTGCGGCACTCCCCACCGCACCTACGTCGGGGCCGAAGCTAAGGAGTGCCACACAGTTGAAGGTTCGTGCGTAAGTTTGGCCCCAACAAGCCGCTACGGAGACTCGAACCCAAGCACTTATGGCAAGGAGAACGAGCTGTAACCGCTGAACCAACAGCTTGTTGGTGGAAGTGCTATTTCTATAAAACGCCTTACACCCCATATCCAAATTAACTCCCCCACCCTACCCATCCACACACGCACGCACCCAAAAAAATAACTACGCCCTTTGTCCTCGCCAATGGGGTGAGAGTGGGTGATTTTCCTAATAAGAAACATGGATGAAGAACAGACCTTGTAAGGAAAAAAATAATGGAGAAAGAAAGGCGCGTAGTTTGAGTATTTTGAAGGTCCATGTAAAATTAATTCATTCTAGGATAAGAAAATAGAATTCGAGTTAAAAATGATCAGTTTTCCCATAGGTAATTGTATAGATACAATACAATCTTCCAGAAAAAGTTACATCAAGAATCCATCTAGATGAATGAAGATTTAAAGGAAGGAAGAAACTACCAAATGTTTCTTCAAGGAACTAATTTTCCTAAGAGAAACAAAGCAAGAAACAGCAATTTTCCTTTTCAAGTGTTCCTGAACTGCCTTCTTAATTGATATCAACAACAAATAAAAACGGATGGGAAAAAAATACAACTATGATTACACAAGGATCACAGACTCACAGTTTACCCACCTTGGGCTCCCACAAAATTTCAACATTTCACTAATGCCTATCATATCATCTATCTCCAATTTGTAAAAACAAGGTGATGTGGTTGGACAAATTAGTTTACATAAGCTAGCAAACTCCCAGAGACTAGTACATACACATGCAACTTTTAGCCCATTCCCATGGTTTCTTATTATTTTAAATTTCTACAACAAACTTATCATTAGAAATATTCACCAAACACGAGATATTGTGTAATTACCTTGTCAGCCACTGATAGGAAGTTCATACTTTATGCCATACAGAATGTTATGAATAGGTTTATGCGCATGCCAAACTACAGAATTACCCTATATTGCAAATATTCGTCCTAAGAAAATTAAATAAAAAAATTGTAAGAAATATAAAGATTTAGAAAACAAGTACCTAGATTCAAGAAAACACTTGGCATATTTGATTGATCGGATTAGACATGAGATTGGATTATTTATCCCATGGGATTATATTTCCCTTGTTTGAATTCAACAAGTGATGGAAAAATTATGCATCTATTGAATTACTAATCCCACCTATTGAATTACTAATCCCACAAAATATGGGATATACAATACTTAAGAGAATATGGTATTACTAATCCATTCATTACTAGTCCTATGGAACTACTTATCAAGTGGGATTATATATCCCCTCATTATTAATCCGATCAATCAAATATGGCCTTAAATCCTAATCAAAACTTTCAAGCATTATAACAATTGCTAGACAAGCAACCTAAGAGATAAGTCCAAAATATGGTATGACTTTAACATGAATATCAGTATTGAATGGGGAAAAAAATCTTAATCTAATCTCACGTATTCTTTAACGTCCTGAATATCTTCTAGAACTCAATAAAAAGGTGATTCCAAAGCTCCAAGACCAGAGACCAGAGAAGTAGATAAGTTTGAGTTGGATAGCTAATCTTAAAACCATAGAAAACAAATTTTTAGATGCGTGGCCAATTGTCAAGAGTGCACTATTAGCTATTAAGCACAAATAACCACTTATTCTTGTTTGAAGCCAAATATGAGATTTCACAACCCCAATATACTAATGAGACCATTAGCAGCATCAATTGCATATATCACAGGATGTACATTGTCCAGTATCTGAAACTACAACCTATCTAAAACAATAATAATAATAATAATAATAATAATCCCCCCATAAGCCAATACCACCAAAAGACTGGACTAGCACTTAAGATATGTTAAATCATAGGGGTGTGCATGTATCCCGCCGACCCGTTCTAATGCGTAAACCTGCACCAATTCAACCCGTGTAGGGTGATTTGTGTGGGTTTGGTTGGGTGAATTGAGTAAAGAAAATAGGGAGAGTGGGTTGTTTGAGGTTTAAAATTCTTCAATTCGCCTATAACCCAACCTAAACCAGCCTATGTAAACTGTAATAAGTTTTTGTGTTCTACATTTAAAAAATCATAACCTTTTTATATATAAACTTAAAGACGCATTAGCCCTAACCTAATCAATTTGCATAATGTCATTATTTGCTCATTGCTCGTCTCTTTTTTGTTTTTTTGGTTGATTCTTAATTTTCATCCACTCTCGAGATTCATATTGATCAATCCATCTCCGTGTCTTGTCAGTTTTGAATTACTATTGATAACTTCATGCTGAACCACCGATGAAATTTGTTGTCACTAACTTAAACTAATTTGTTAGAATTTTGTATTAGCAATTTGCTATTGATTATATTTTGTTCTTGTTGTGAACATGGATGTATTATGAGTTATGCTTGTTAGAATGAAAATCTATTATGCTTCTTAAAAAATTTAAAATTTGTTGAAATCTATTATGTTTGGTGAAAGCACGAAATGTGTTATACTGAAATATACTTGCTAAAAATTGCCAAGTTCACAGAGTTATTTGATTTATTTGTTTTTTAATTATTTAACCGCCAAACCGTCTAAACCGCTGAGTTAAAATTGCCCAAAAGATCAGTCAACCCACTGGTTTTAAAAATGAACGGGTTGACGAAGGGTTAAAAAAGCCTCAACCCGTTAAGGGTGGGTTAAGAATTTCTCCCAACTCAACCCAATCCATGCACACCCTTATTAAACCATGAATAGACTCGCACATAAGGTAAATAGAATATTCCAATGGATACCAACATTTAATATCTGCTAGGCTCGAAATTAGTATCCAAAATTGAAAAAGTGATATCAAAGCAATTAACAACTTTGTCTTATATTTAATTTATCTTAAGACTTATTTCTCAACTAAGGGCAAAGCTACGATTCTTTTTATTATTTGATAATTGGGAAAAATAATTAAATTGAAGTGCAACTCAAAAAGATCATATCTATTGATACTATATAATTTTGATTTACAATTGACTACGATGACTTTTCATATTTTGAAAACAAGATAAACTTGTTTCTATCAATACACAAAGCAAACTACCATGCATCGATTGATCACCTATTTGGTTGCGAAGACTATTATTCACAATCTTCATAATCGAAAAAGCCCCCTCTACCATGGTTTTCATAACGAGCATCCTTATTCTTTTTTGTAAACCAATGGGTATCCTTTATCTTTTTTTTATCTTAACCATTTTCTGAGTAAAGTATTAAATTCCTTTAAATTTAAATTCAAATACTAGAGCGTACATCCATGATAATATTCTTAAGTTGATTACAAATTGCTAATATCTCAACCTTTGGAGAGAAAAAAAAAAAAAAAACAAAGATCTTTTGCCAAAAAGGCAAAAACAATGGAGACCGCTAGTGGGAAAAGTGTAAAGCTTCCCATGGCTTACAGAGAGAATGGATAAGGCAACCGTGCAGTTACAATGTAAGGCACACAGTAGTAGAATCCTAATCCTTGTAGAGGGGATTATATGTGACACCTCCTAGGGGTTTATTTTTATCAACGCCTTATGCCTCAATAATTTTGCACGTCTTGTGATGTTTCATTGTTTCTATAGTTTGAGGAGACTCCTTAATTTCTAACCCTTCAGACTTTAGTGGGGGCAGAAGCCCCCAATCGCCCCTCTTTAGTTCTACCCCTGGTCACCACCACGAAGTTAGATTGAAAAAAAATATACAAACAAAAAAATGCAAATAATATGTCAGTGTACGTGTAGGTATTTGATAACCTGCCACATCCTTGGTATGGCAAATCCATGTGTGCCTAACACATCATCACATGATAGATGATGAGGATAGAGAATGAATTGGATGAAGCATTGATGATTTCTAATTTATTTTATTTAGGAATATTAATATATTTAGGATGTTGAATTTTTATAATTTTATTTCTTATTTTACTTTGGTTTTCTTATTAGATTATGATAGCCTGTTTTGCCCATAAATAGACCTTGTGTAAAGGTTTAAGGTAGACTACTATTTGCGAATTGAAGATTTGATGTTGATAATGATTGTGATTTCTCAGGTTTTTCCTCGCTTTCCTTTTCCTTCACTATTTAAATCTTCTTCATCAATTGCCCATTACAAGGTTACAGAAGTTAGATTCAATATTCTTCTTCTTCAACTTCTCTTCATGGTGTTGAATCACTTTGGTATCAAAATTCAAAGCAAAATTTCGATCCATTGTTTATGTTCCATTCACCTAGTTGCTCTCCTTCGACCACCTCATTGTTTTGAAATTTTAAAAATACAAATTAAAAAAAAACAGTCTCATGTACTTTTCATGAACTTTGTTGTAATCACAGTTGGGGTTGACTCAGTTGGGGTTGACTCAATATCAACATCGGGATATCTACATTGTCCCCTTTGCCCTAGGACACATAGTTGTTGTCAGTTCGCCCCTAGGATTGGATTGGGCAGCTTTCACCCTGTCACAAGCCCTCCCTCAAAGAGAGCGCAAGTAGCACATCAATCTGATTCTAGTCCAGTGCTCCGTTAAGATGCCAATATAAAATGGCACAGCTGGCTTCGGGGCTTCAAATTGCCCAATCAGTCAACGGAACAGACATTTACGATGCAATCAACTTTCTCAATTAATTAATAGAGAAAATTGATCGCCTGAGCAAGATCAGAGGTTCTATTAGGTTGCTGGGAAAATTGAAAAAAAAAAGTCATGACCCTCAAGTTTTGTCGTTTTCCATCGGTCACAACTTCAGCAGAGCAAAAAACTTCCACTAAAATTAAGATTCAAAGACGAATTAACTACTAAAATGATTAATTTCAAAATTCTAATTAATATTAGAATTGATGGGTTGATTATTAATTAATATTAAAATTCATAGATGAATTAACTACTAATATGATTAATTTGAAAATTCTAATTAATATTCGAATTTGATGGGTTGAATTTTAATATTAATTAAAATTCAAGATGAATTAATCATTGGTATCAAAATTCATAGCAAAATTTCGATCCATCGTTTATGTTCCATTCACCTAATTGCTCTCCTTCGACCACCTCATTGTTTTGAAATTTAAAAAATAAAAATAAAAAAACAGACACACTTGCCATGAACTTTGCTGCAATCATAGCTGGGTAGAAATCAAAACTTGCCACTGCGGTCAACGCTTGATCGTGCCATTGCTACCTCTCTACCCTAAGACTTAAAGTGACAACTAAAATGAGCTCTTTCACCAAAATGAGGCAACTAACAACCACAACAAATCTCTAAAGTACAAAAAGCATGCGGACGATGAAAGAGCACGCTAAACAAGCTAAAGATTATCAGGTTGAGTTTTAATCGCCAAATCAGTGGCCCACATTAACGAGGACTTATATTTATTTATATTTACAAAAACCAAATTTGTAGTTGGCATCTATCTCCAATATTTATTCATATTATAACAGATATATTCACACTAACAACAAAATATGTTGCAGTTGGAGGAGGGCAAAAAGCCGCTAACCCACTCAAACCGTCTAGCACCTAATCCAAAAATCATAAACACGGTTGGTTATCTCACATTTATCGGTCGAAAGCGGATGAATTTTTAATTAGAATTCAAATTTTGGTTCGAATGGCAAGTTGAACTCCGATAAAACTTCCAATCTGACCTAACCGAACTACTATACCTATATAACATAAAATGATAGTGCTTCTTTTCATTTTCCTCCCAAGCACTACTTTTGTCTCTTTCTCTCGTGACCTGAAGTTCTAAGCACATGCTCTCTCTTCATCTGAATACTCTCTCTCTCTCTCTCTCTTCCCCCCTCCCTCTCTCACACACTACAACTCTCCAGTCACCTCAATCCTCACCTTTCATTCACAATATGAAGATTTTGAACTCTAAAGCTTTCTCATTTTCTTCACATTCATGGTCATGCTGAGGGTTGGGATTTTGCTTCACGCTCTCATTTGCGAAATCTAATCTTGGTGCTTATGAAAATCTGTTCTCAATAAAGAAAATTACCCCCTAATATATAAATACACATACACACACATACATACATATAATTTTTCACTTTCATGTTTTCATGGAGTTTGGGTATTTTTTCCACTAATGAATGTGTTCTAATGATTGTGATGAGCTTCAATGTTTACCTTGTAGTTTACCATATATCCTGTGTACAAATGGTTTTTCTACAAAAGAATGTGCTCTGATTATCTTGTCAAAATTCAAAACATTCGAACGTTTTTAATTTTCCTGCCCCAACACGCAAACCCGCTCGAACCTGATTGCCAATCTGAATTCTTGCTTCGGGCAGTTCTACATCTATCAATGGTCAGCATTTAATTCAAAGTTCATTGTCCGATATGTTCAGTTTGGATGGTAGATTGAGGTCAAACCAGTCCGACCTTCTAGTTACAATATATTTGAGTTTATAATATATAGGCATTCCCATAGGCACTCCCCAGGTTAGAATCTTCTGTGTCCCTGTTCACACAGCCATGCAGCCACTTTATGCTGCTATAAGCTGGTCATTCCACCCAATCAATATTTACTTAGGATTTAGCCCCATTGTGAAATCATATTTGCCAAACTAGACTCCGACCAACTTAGAAACAAAACTGCAACATGAAGGTGTAATTTTACTTAAAATCATTAGTTCAAGTTGCAATTTCAAGAAACGTTATATTTTGTCAAACAGATTTAAAATGGCAATAATGTTGGAGGGAGGCAGATTTTGTGTGCACTCCTGATTGCCAAAGAATGCAATAATTCTAGACTTCATAGTACGGAGTTGAGGATTGTTTGCAAGTTGGATCTTGAAAAGGCGTATGATAATGTGAATTGTGCTTTTCTTCTTTATGTCCTCAAGAGGCTGAGCTTTGGGGGGAAATGATGTAGGTGGATCCATTTTTGTATCTCTATTGTTAAGTTTTATGTTCTAGTTAACGAGGTTCCTAGAGGTTTTTTCGATGGTTCGAAGGGGGTTTTCCAACAAGGCTTTAGTGGGTAAATGGTTATAGAGATTTTCTCTAGAAAGGGAAAGCCTATGGAGGAGAGTGGTGGTGAATAAGTACGGGTGTCACAAGGGTGATTAGTCTACGGGTCTCATCAAAGGAGTTTCTGGTTTAGGAATTTGGAAAGGCATTATGCTTGCTTGGGAAATCTTTCTCCCTTGTTTTGCTCTTAAGGCGGGCAATGGGCACAGAACCAAGAAGCACGAACACTTCTACAAAGGAGGCGTGTAGTGTCGGATATCTGTTTCGGACGCGATACTATTCGAACACTTCTAAATCTGTGTCTGACACTTTTTAGATGCGTCTTAATTAAAAAAGTAAATTTATAATATCATATGTTTTTTCAACACTTATGGATACTTTAACGACACTTCTGAACTCTCTAAACATGCCTTATGTAATGAATTCTGCATAGTAACACTGTTTTGCATTCTTCGATGCACACTAAATATGTTTTGGAACATTTATTATATGAAATATAAAGTTTCTTAACTTTATTAGTGATACGTTGTATATTTTCATTTATCACTTAATAAATTATTTATATATCTGACATAAAATAAATACATAAAAATATAAAAATTTTACATATCGCAGACGTATCATGTCTTTTATTTTTTCTTAAATTGACGTGTTGGCGTGTCCGTGTTGTGTCGCATTTCTGTATTCATGCTACTTAGGCGCAAAGTGAGAATTGGCTAGATGCCTACTATGGTGATAGACGTTTTCAAGATCTCTTTTCAGACCTTTTCAGCCTTGCATTGAATAAGGAGACCCTAGTGTTGACTATTGGCCTGGAGAGTTTGAGGCAGAGGCATGACTAAGGAGGTTGACTCAGCTGGTGGCTTTACGCGGTATCTTTCTAGCCGATATTTGGCGTTTGTTTCAGCCATTGAACAAAAATAAGCCCGAACCGCTCACCCTTTCCATTCAAACACTGACAATTGGAGATGATTCTATATCTTAGATTTTTGCTTCTAATGGCTATATCTCGGTAGCGTCCGTCTACATGATTCTTGTTGGCTCTGATGATTGCAGTTTTCCTTGGAAAGGAGTGTGGCGCACCAAGGTCCCTCCTAAAGTGGCATTCTTTTCTTAAATTGTCACAAAAGAGGCCGTATTAACTATTGACAATCAGTGAATCAATTGCTGCTTGATTTCTTGGTGGCAGTGCAGATTTAGGATTTGTTCCTATCTGCTTTGGGGGTTCTTTGGGTGATGCCTAGCCCAGTGAAAGAGCTTTTTGATTGCTGGTTTAGAGGTTGCCTAAGGAAAAGCAAGCGGAAGGCTTGGAACATGGCGACTCTATACATTATGTAGTGCATTTAGGAGGAGAAAGATTGTAGATCTTTTGAAGATACCGAAAGATTTATGTCGTTTCTGAAAAAGCGGTGCTCTCCACTTTTCTTTTTGGCTTCGAGAAGAATATTGTTTGAGCTTAGCTTCATTTTTGGATTTTTTGGGATGTCTGCGCATCCCAATTGTACAGATGGATCAGCATAGGTTTTGTTGTATACACTGTGTACCGTTTTCTGCTGATGCGGTTCGTTTATCTAATATACTTCATTGCCATCAGTATGGCCTCTTCAATAAGATACTTATGAAAAATGAATTTCGAGCCAAAAGATTCCAACTTTTATTGCCTGACCTGAGTATGGCCTCTTCTTGGTAATAAGTGGATTCTCCCTATAGAGCAACCAGTTCATTATCAATTATAGCCCTCAATCTGCTATTTCAGTTCATTGCTGAGAACAAGGGATTAATCTCAACAATTATAACACAAAACCGATAATTTTATCTCAGGAATGTCTTCCACAAAGACGAATGAGTTTATATGATCCACATTACCAAACCATCATATGTAATCCCCACTGAATAGACGCTCCACCCAGCATATCCCACTAGACAAAAAGAACAAAAACTACAAATTTCCTCATCGAACTTCAAGAATTCTCATCAGACAAATAGAATACCCAAAACTTTCCAATCAAAAGTTTCTCAAACTAGATTGTTGTGAACATGAATTTCTCCGTGGAGCATCCACAAATATTATAAGAAGATTAAAACCTAGAAATCCAAGCCACAATAGACCATAAGATATATAAAGAAACAAATTAAATCAAACAAACAGAGAGAAAAGGGAGTGGGGAAATAGATACCAGGAGGTGATTTGGGGCTTGGGGGAGAAGATAGCGAAAGGAGGGCACTTGTGCTGAGATCGGATCTGGTAATCCCTGAGTTCTTCGACGAGTTTGGAACGAGTTATCATTTCTCCGGGGACTGGAGATAGAGAGAGAGAGAGAGAGAGATATATATATATATATATATATATATATATATATATATATGCCTCCTAGTTGCTTTGTGTATAGCTCCCAAATTTTCCAATTAGATGGAATTGGTCTCGAAATTCCGACACGGAGAGTTTGGATTTGCAAGCAAACGCGTAATCAGAGAATGAATTTCGTTTGGGTAATTTGGTGGTTGCTGAGATCGAAGAACCACAAAAGAGCTGTCAGTGGAGGCCAAGAGTAAAAGAGACCCCGAGCCAAACAGTAGCTAAAAACTCGAACTTGTTTGTGCCTAATCACTTCAGTAATACTACGTACACGAACCAACCACGGCGTACTAGCTGTAGAAATTAAATTTTGATTATTTATTTATATTAAAATTTATAATATTTATTAATTTTAATATAAATAAATAACCAAAATAAAAAATTTTATGAATTTTGTAGTTAATTATATGTGTGCAAAGTACTTTCAAAATAACTTTGTTAAAGTTATTAGAAAAATTTCAGTGCACTCCTAATGTGTAACATATATTTAATAAATTTTATCATATAGATTCGTAACTAAATTTTATCATAAATTAACAATCACAAAATTCATAATCAAAAAATTAGATATTTCATAATTTACAACTTGTAATTTGACATTTTAAATATTTTACAACTTTAACCGTAAATATTTATAATTTTAACTATAAAATCTCACAAGTGTGTATTGTAAAAGTATTTGACAAAATTACTGTTAGTAATTTTTAACTTTCTGCTACTAATTTTAACTATAGTTATAAATTTTTTAAAACAGTAATATCTTATGTTACAATTTATAATTATTATTTTTTTAATTTTAACTATAAGTTATAATATTTATTAAATACTAACAACTTTTGTTACAAATTACAATTTATAAATTACTAGTTTCAATAAAATCAAAAACCATTTATATACCCAAAATATAGGAGTGTGTAGTGAAATTTTTCCCAAGTCTCTTTATCATGGCTTGAAAGTTGTAATGACTTACTAAGGATTCTATTCACACTTAGATTTGTTTACGAATGCCTTAAGTACTTTTTGGTTTGTGAGATTATTCAAATTTCTTTTGGTCGGTGAAATTATTCAAATGGTTTATGGGATTATTCAAATGGACTTGTCTAATTAAAGGGCATTTGACTGTCACTGGCAACCACGCCTAATTCCTCCTCACCCTCCTCTGCCCTTTCCCAACCTCTTTAGCTCCACTACGATCACCCTTGACACCTTCATCCCTAGATCTAGAGTTTAAATTTTCACAAAATGAGAGAGAGAGAGAGAGAGAGAGAGAGAGAGAGAGGATGGAGACAGTGAGCGCACTCTTTGCTGCTTTTGCTTTTTAATAATCTAATTTTTTTAAGAGATAACAAAGTATGATAAAAATAAATTTCGATAGGAAAACCATTCCACCCCTGCTATCCCCAGCCCTCCCCCATCTACTCCTTCTTTCGTCTTTTTCATCACCTTTTTCTAATTGATTTTTGCATTCAACCATTGTTCAGCAAACCAATGTCTAAACAAATATCATTTCTTTGATTGATACCTATGAATAGATGCCATTTTGTTAAGTTGGTGTTTGGAAAATACTATTTGTTTTCCCAAATTCTTTTTGCGAAAAAAATAATTCGATTAGTACCTACTGAACAAATAACACATCTTCGGTAGACACCAAACATATGTCATTTGTTTAACACTAATTCATTGAACGATAATTGACTACAAATTCAATTGGAATGACATGAAAGAAAAAAAAGGTATGGGGAGTTTGAGAGGGTTGGTGGTGGCATAGATAGAGATAGTGACAAAGGGATACTACACTCACACACTCCATCTCTCTTTATGAAAGATAAAGCCATAGATTTAGAGGCAATGTAGATATTGAGACTAGTCGTCAAATGGAAAATGAGGTCGGGAGAAGTTTAGTAACGTGAAGGGGAGCAAAGAAGGGTTACGCCATATCTCTTTTTGCGGGGTAATCAACCACCGCAAAAAGGAAAATAGGACAAGAAAAGAAAAAAAAATGTAAAAAAATTTAAGCTAGTAATTAAAAAGAAGAAAAGAGACTTTATAAGAAAAGAGACTTTATAAGAAAAGAAAAGAAATACTAATATTAAAGAAAATGGAATGTTAAATTGAACTTCTTAAGCTAGTAAAGAAAGTAAAAAAAAAATGGAACATTAGTATTAATAAAAATAAAAGAAATACTAGTAATGAAAAGAACATTAAACTAATGTTAAAATAAAGGGAACATTAAAGAAATAAAATAAGAAACTTATGAAAATAAGTACCACTCTTTAATTAGAATGTATGAATGTAATATTGACAATTACATTTATATAATGTAAGTGCATTATTATAGCAATTATCAACATTAATAAGTTGTAATTGTAAGAATATTTTAAAACTATTTAATAATTTAATAAGCTTAATGAAAGTAAAATAAAACAACTAAATAAAACAACTAATATTCGAATAAATAAATAAATAGGCTAAAAAAAATTAAACAAGTTAAATAAGCTAAATTAAAGATGAATTCTAATGATTTAGACAACTATACAATGTAAAAGAAGTAAGACAATGAACTTAACTCGGTCACTCTAAATATGTAGAAAAATAGAGTTTAGAAAGACCGGGGATCCAAACTAAATACCTGAATCGCTAAAGAATCCTCAAGTCGGGGAATGCGCCTCGGTGGTCTAATCCTCGGGTGGTGATCCAAGAAAGGCTTCAGTGTAGGCGTCGGAGGTTCGGATCTCGGTATTTCGGTAGAATTTTGGTGTCGGAGCTCGGAATTGCTCGGCGACTCAGCAGAACTTCTCTCTCAAAACCTCTCACGAAAATTTTATCCTGGAAAACGTATCAGGGGTACGATATTTATAGAATTCTTCAATCAATGAGGTGTTGCCACGTTTTGGGACACGCTAGGCCATTTGGAGTTGGCGGTCGCCGGGTTGGAGGAGGTGGTCGCCATGTCTAAAAAAGGTTCCATGAGATTCTATTGACGGTCGCCATAATAAGCGTTGGCGGTCGCCAGGTTGAATGCGGCGGTCGCCACTTTTGGCTAGGGTTTCTAAGAGGTTCTATTGATGGTCGCCATAATGAAAGTTGGCAGTCGCCAGGTGTGGCTTTGGAATTTGGGGGTTAAAAATGAGAAAATTCAAAGATGTTTTGAAAAATATTTTAAACACTTGAAAAACCAAAATTGGAAAACCCATTTTGTTGAAAATAGAGTCGCAACTTAGTTTTTGAGAAAAACTAAGAAAAATAAAAATGGTTACTGATCTTGAAAACGTTAACTTGATCAAAAGGGTTCGGGGGCTAAGGTACGAATCGGGGAAGGTGTTAGACACCCCGTTCGCCCAACCGTAAGGTTGGCCTATACTAATCATCATTGGTTCTTTAATAGAAATTTTCAAATGCATGCAACTAAAAAAATAGAGGTAAAGAGAGAACATCCAAAATTAAATATGAAAAATACATAACTTATGTACATAACACTCCAAAATAGATAAGTGCCAAAAGAAAAATTTTAAATCCTATAACATGCAATTTCTATCGAAAGGATACATAAAACACATTTTCACTTGCAATATTGTTTAAACAACCTAAACTAGCATGTTTTAGTTAAAAGAACAAACATGTTAAATTGGTAAAATTATCTAACTTGGACTGCACAAAAATGAACTACACAATTTTGACATAAAGTAATCAAACCCTAAACTAATATGTACAATATGCGTATTATTAAATTATTTAAAAGTATGTACAATTCTTATGTTAAAGACTAACTAAAATAATAAAATCTAATAACAAATATTTTATGTATTAACAAGCAAATATTTGAAACTCTAATTTGAAGAAGAAAGA
>JAOTRH010456869.1:0-29361 GCA_034768845.1 Heliamphora exappendiculata | reverse complement strand
CGGGATCATCGTGTGCGTCGGGATATACGTGAGAAGATCATTGGGTCGTCTCGGATCGTTGTTCTGCATCAAAGAAATTTGTTCAAGTTTCTTGAAGTTATATTTAATCATAATATATCAGTTTATTGTTATCGTTTTTCATGAAAAACGCATGCGCCGTTTTTTTACGATCATGGCGCCGATTTTTAATTTTTTTTCCACATTCCAACAGATATAGAGCAGTATGATTTTGAGTATAAGTAGGAGATTGTTAGGGTTGGTATACTGAAAATTATGTTTTTAGTATTTAATTTTATTTTAGTAAAATTAATTTTTCAGTTTATGATAATCTTTATGAGTAATGTATATATATCATTCATTTTAATGTTATGTATGGATGTCATTTATTTTGTATAGTATTTAATCTGGTGTGTAGAGTATGGTTTGCACACAGAAGATTATATTTTAGATTCTTACAAAATATAAGTTTTATATTTACAGTTTAGATGAAAATGGACATACCATCGGTACGACTGTAGTACCGAATTTTAGTAGACCTGTCTTTGTTATGGGGAACAGATAATCGCATCGTCTATTGTTCCGACTCTCTGTGCTAGTACACTTTGTGCGTATTGAATGGGACACATTGGGGTAATTAATTTTATACTGACTTTATATAAATTAATTCACACCCCAAGACTATTATGAATAATGCTTATACTCATAATTCTAAAATAATTATTGATTTGTGTATATTTAATATTTGTTGTTTTGATTCATTAAATGGTGCAATCTTATATGGGTCTATATTTCCAGTGAGTTGGATAGCAGTATTATTTATATGGTGAATATTAATTATTGACGGAATCCAAGTCCCAAAGGATCAGGAATATTGACGATACCCCCTTACGGAAACTTATAAGTTTTGACTAGGCCAAAGCTTGTAAGTGGATTTTATTATCCGGCGGCCAAATAAGTTAAGCGGAAAGGTTTAAGAAATTTTAAAATGTCGATTAAATTAAATTGTCAGTAATTAAATTTTATTGGTGGGTATTTAGAATCTTAATGTGGGGAGAAATGATAAGCATTTAATAACATGAGCTCAATGCAAATTGGTCTTGAGATTGTGAATTAGAGTGCAATTATAATTTTTTAGTAGTGTGAACTGTAATTTAGTATTTTATGAAAATTACAAAAATCGCTGCTAGTTTTTCATAATTGTAGATACTCGTATGAGGTTTACTTAATTACGAAAACCCCTGATACGTATCTGTAGCCTTATAAATATGCGGGTAGGCTAACCAGTTTCATAACTTACTTTCAAGACTAAAACTGTCCAGGTTCTGCCAGTACTAGTTCTCGATAGATTATAGTCTATACTATATTCGAGAATCGCATAAGGAAATACAGTAGAAGGTCTGATGGGAGTTTTAACTCGGAATCAAATCGTAATTGAAGAATCGACCGGTAAAAAGGTATTCTTCTAAATTAACTTTGGTTGCACGAGTTTTATTTTGATTGTTCGACGTCAAAAATTTTATCTGGAACCCATTTCGGCGTTTGTCTGTCTAGTTAAATTTTTACCAAAAATCGTTGGAAGTAGCAATGATTTTGGTAGTTCTACCTCCAAAAGGAGACCATTGCCCAGTGTACATCTTGAAGATTTGCAGAAGGTTTAGGCTCAAAGGGTCTTCCCGAGAGTGGAATCTAGGATAAGCTGTCCATATTTTACTGAAGTACATCCCCACGTATTGGAACTTCATCAGGCCAAACACCACGGGAGTTTGAATTGTCGCTGTTACCTCAGGTCCAGTCGACGCCTTAGAGGCCGTCATCTTGCCATTCATAAGGGCGGAGAGGCAGGTGACCATTGCACAACCGCCACTTCTGCAAGACGAGCCCAGTCCTTCTTCCCCAAGATATACCATTATCTCCTCTTCATTTTCCTCTATCAACACATCTGAGCTGGCCGACATATCCAAGATGGCTCAAAGAAAGGCTCCCATTGCCAACCTCATGAGTTCCTCACTCTTGGGGGCTCATAGAGGAAAGTCACTGTCGTGCGTGTGGTCCAGATGGACCTCATCGCTGAACTACCTGAGGGGGCCACCAAGGTCTCCAAGGTACCATCCCAGTCTCCATTGAAGAGGCTGAAGAAAATCGAGGATTCCTCTTCAAAGGAAAAGGGGCAAGGCAAGGGGAAGGAAAAGGAGAAAGAAAAAGAGAAGGAGAAGGTGAACAAGAAGGGAAAGGAAGTTATTGATGCTACTCGGAGGGCCGAACAGTGGACCCTCGAACTGAAAAGGGGTGACCAGTTGATCACCGTTGATGATTGGGCTAAGTTCCCAAAAATTGCCTTTAGCTTGTCCAAGGCCTTATTACTTCCTGGTGACATGGAGAAGGTCCGCAAGCTCCACTATGGGCACCTCGTCAAATCATCTACCTATCACTCCATTAAGGTACTTCTCATACTCTCTCTTCGGTTAGTTGCTTTTGCTTTCCATTCTTTGTTCAACCTTAACCACTTGTGTTTTTCTTTTGTGTGTAGAGTCTCTAATGGTTGGTGGCAGCCATGGAGAGAGTTGAGCAGTGGGACAAGCTAGAGGCTAACATCCGAGCAAAGCACAAGGTGCTTGGGACTGCCCAGGCTCGTTTGTCTTAATTGGAAATCAAAGAACTTGCCTTGTAGAGGCAACTGAAGGGGAAGGAGGAAGCTCTAATTGCCTCCTTAGCCCAACTCGGTAAGACTGAGGCCCAACTTACCTAGGCTCAAGAGGAGGCCTCCAAAGCCTATTTGGCGGGGGTAGCTGAGGTAATCAAGGATTATAAAGCTCAAATCCCCAATCTTCAAGACACCATCTTTGAGTTTGCATGGAAGGCAGCTCTTCAAGCCGCTGGGGTTGAGACATCCTCCCCCTTGTACTTAGAATTCCATTTTCCTAGTAAGCAGGCTGAAGAAGAAGGTGCCAAGGAACCAGCTACTGAGGAGACTAGCGACCCTTTTGCTACTGGAGAGGATGGTGCAACAGTGCCTAAGGCAGAGCAAATGTTCGAACCGCCACTCAAGAAGTGGGCACCCCGTGCAAACTATGGAGGAGTTTTTGAAGGAGCCTTGAACCTTTCCCTGCCCCTCCTTTTGTAAGGCTTTAGTGCCCTTTTCCTTATTTTGAGCCTTGTACTGCCCTTTGGGCTTTTTACTTTGTAGCTTTAAGGGTTTAAGCCCCTCTTTAATTAATGAAGACCTTCTTTTGCCTTCTCGGTCCTACGCTATTTCTCATACTTGTATTTTACTTTATCTGTTTTAGACTTAGTCATCTTATACTAGGTTGGATTTGAGCTTCCATACTAAGAGCTAGATCTATTCGGATAAATTTTGAACTTAACCTTTTAAGGCCTCTCTTCCTTAGCACATGATCAAACTTCCATACCATGGGATAAAATTGTTTGAATAAACCTCGAACTTAGCCTTTTCAGGCCTCTCTTCCTTAGCACAGGATCAAACTTCCATACCAAGGGATAAAATTATTTGGATGGACTTCAAACTTAGCTTTTTCAGGCCTCTCTTCCTTAGCACAGGATCAAACTTCCATACTAAGGGATAAAATTGTTCAGATGGACTTCGAACTTAGCCTTTTTAGGCTTTTTTCTTGACTAGAGGGTGAGGTATGTGTGCCCCCTAGTTTTTATGAAGAAGATTGTTTGGTAAAAACTTTGATATAAAGAGGAATAATTTGAAAGGAAAAAATTCTTGCCGAACGATGGCGTTTTATTGCCAAACTAAAAAATTACAAAAAATTGAAAATTTAAAAATAAAATTTACGTAAGTTGTTTGTGTTCCATGGCCTTGGGATGACTGTACCATTCGTGTCTTCCAAATTATAGGCCCAAGTTCCTGCCTTAGAAGTGATTTCGTAAGGGCCCTTCCAATTTGGGCTGAGCTTCCCATGAATTGGGTCCTTCATGTGACTGAGGACCTTCCTTAGGACTAGATCTCCTTCGCCAAACTTGTAATGCTTGACCCTTTTATTGTATTCTCTAGCTAAAGTCTCTTGGTAGGATGCCAATTTAATGACTGCAATTTCCCTTCGTTCTTCGGCTAAGTTTAGGTCTATTACTAGGGCTCGTGCATTTAGCTCGGGTGTATTGACTTATGTTCGGATTATTGGTAATCTAACTTCTAGTGGTATTACTACTTTCACGCCATAAGTTAGGGAGATGGGGATTTCTCCCGTGGACCTCGTAGGGGTTGTCTAGTACATCCATAGAACTGTGAGGAGTTCTTCCACCCATCTTTCTTTGGCAGCATCCGACCCCTTTTTGAGCCCGTTAATAATGGTTTTGTTTGTTGCTTTGGCCTGCCCATTACTCTTTTTGTACGTCGGGATAGAAAAATAGTTCTTGAATACCGAGTTATTGAACTGGGTGTCATTATCGGAAATAATAGCTCAGGGTATGCTGAACCAAGTAACTATATTCTTCCATGTGAACCTTTCGGCATCAACATCTTTAATGTTGGCTAGAGGTTCTGCCTCAATCCACTTAGTGAAGTAATCCGTGGTAATGAGTAAGTACTTTATGTTACCTATGGCCCTTAGGAATGGGCCCACTATGTCATGCCCCCACTGTGTGAAGGGCCATGGGCTAGTCAGTGGTGAAAGGTCTTCAGTGGGGATGTGTATGTTCAGACTGAATCTCTGGCACTTCTCGCACTTCTGGACGTATCGTTCTACATCTTTCTGTATATAGGGCCTTCAGTATCCCTGAGAGATTGCTCGGTTAGCTAAGGATCTCCCTCCTGTGTGACTGTCACAAATCCCCTCATAGATCTCGAATAATAGATCTTGCACCTTCTTCGGATGTACGCAAAACAGGTAAGGGCCTATAAAGGGCTTCTTATACAGATCCCCCAAACTTGAGACCTAGAACCGAGCTGCCTTTTTTTGTATCATTCGAGCTTCCTTTTTGTCAGACAAAAGCTCATCCTTAGTCTAGTAGTCCCTTATGGGATCCATCCATCTCGGTCCTAACTTTGAGCAGAACACCTGCTTCTCTTCGGGGAAGGTCGTGCTTGGTCGCTGGAGGATTTCCACAGTGACGGCTCGTTTATCCCCGGGACTTATCGCTGAGGCGAGGCACGCCAAAGAGTCAGCGATGCTATTTTCCTTTGAAGAGAGTTGCTCAATCTCAAGGTGTTGCATTGCTCTAGCTAGCCCTTGAGCCAGCCGAACATAGGCCACCATTCTCTCCTCCCTAGCCGCGTACTCCCCTCTGAACTGGTTGACAACTAGTTGTGAGTCACAAAATACTCGAACATTTTGAGCTCCTAGTTCTTTGACATCTCGAAGCCCGGTTAGAAGGGTTTTATATTCTGTTTCATTGTTAGTGGCTTGAAAGTGTAGCCGAATTGCTCTCTCTATGAGAATTCCTTCAAGGATATAAAGCACAATACCTACTCCTGCCCCTTTGTTGTAGGCAGAACCATCTACATACAATCTCCACATTGCTTCTGGTGCATCTTCCTTTAAGTCTTCTTCTCGTGAGACCTATTCGGTAGCCTACCCCCCATTCTTAGCCGAACTCTCTTCTTAACTAAATTAGGCGAAGAAATCGGCCAACGCTTGATCTTTTATAGCTGTTCTGAGGGAGGATGTTATGTCATGCTCCCCAAGCTCCACAGCCCATCTCGCCACTCTCCCAAGAAATCTGCTTTGCGAAGCAAGGCTTAGAGTGGGTGCTCGGTGATCACCTTGATCGGATAGGCCCTAAAATAGTGGATCAACTTTTTGGATGCAGTAACAAGGAATAGGTCCAACTTTTTTAGGGGTAGGTACCTCATTTGTAGGTATAGGAGGACTTTACTGACATAGTAAATTGGCCTATGAACGTTATCTTCCATCCTTAGTAGGATGACACTGACTGCCCATGCCGATACTACAATGTATAGGTACATCATCTCCCCACTGATTGGAACTGTCAGTAGTGGTGGGGAGGAGAGATATTGTTTTAGTTCGGTGAGAGCTTGCTCACTCTCATCATCCCATAGGAACTGATTTACCCTATTTATAGCCTTGAATATTAGGTAACACCGATCAGATGCTCGGCTAATAAACTGGTTGAGTGTCGCTGCCATCCCAATGAGCTTCTGTACTTCTTTCAAATTTTGAGGGCTCTATAGGTTCTGGATAGCTGTAATATGCTCGGGGTTTACTTTTATTCCCGTGTGAGTCACTAGAAAGCCTAAGAACTTCTCAGAGCTTACACCAAAGGCGCATTTAGAAGCGTTGAGCTTGAATTTGTAAGTTTTGAAGATTTTGAAGGTCTTCCTTAGGTTATCCAAGTGTTTGTTCGGATGCTTGGTTTTCACGACCATGTCATTAATATAGACTTCCATGGTACTACCGATCAGCTCTCCCAACATTTTGGTAGCTAGTCTTTGATAAGTGGCGCCTACATTTTTTAATCCGAATGGCATTACCCGATAGCAATATATACGTCGAGGTGTGATGAAGGTTGTCTTCTCCATATTCGGAGGGTACATCGCTATCTGGTGGTATCCCCTGTAGGCATCGAAAAAACTCATTCTCTTATGCCCCGCTGTTGAATCGATGAGCTGATCTATTCGGGAGAGAGGGAAACAGTCCTTTGGGCATGCCTTATTTAGGTCGGTAAAGTTGACGCACACCCACCACTTACCATCATTCTTCTTAACTACCACTGTGTTAGCCAACTAGCTCAGGTAGTGGATCTCCTTGATTGCCTCTTCTTCTTTTAGGCACTGTACCTCCTCAATTACTACCACAGCGTGATGTGGGGAAGACTTCCTAGGCTTTTGCATAACTTCTTTCCTCAGGGAATCCACGTTCATTTGGTGGCTAATTACTTCAGGGTCTATCTTTGGCATCTCGTAGGGTGTCCATGTAAAGACGTCCCGATTGCCCTTTAAGAACTTCATCAGCTCGGCCTCCTCTTGTTTGGGCATACTCGTCCCGAGCAAGAAGTACCAATTTGGATTCTCTAAGGAGATGCAAACTTTCTTTAAATTCTCAATTACCTTTTCTTCGACTATCCAGCTGTAGTCGTAGATGGTAGGTGTGGTGCTGGAATTTAGGGTTTCGGTTTAAAAATAAAAGAATTCAAGAAATGTTTAGAAAATATTTTAACACATTATTTTTTGTAAAAAATAGAGTCGCCACTTGATTTTTGAGAAAAATAAAAAAAAAACAAAATGAGTCACTAATCTTTAAAATGGTAATCAGAGAAAACAAGGGTCCGGGGGCTAAGGTACAAACTGAAGAAGGTGTTTGGTACCCTGTTCGTCCAACTGTGAGGTTGACCTCTACTCTACTAATCATCATTTGTTCTTAATTAGATTTTTCAAATGCATGTAAATACAAAAAATAGAGATGGAGAGAGAACATCTAAAATCAAATAACGAAAATGCATAGCATATGTATATAGAAAGCCAAATGAAATAAGTAGCAAAAGAAAATCTTAAATCATACGGTATACAATTTTTAACTAAAAGATACATGAAATAAATCGCATGGCATCGATCGAAACATGGAAATAACGAAGAAAACCTACTCATGTTAGAATTAAATTAATAGATTTTAAGATAAAGATCACATATGATAAGCGAGAAAAATAAACTAAAAGAAGTCTTAAATTCTAAACTTGTCATGAAACTAAAGTGGAGGTACCTAACCTAGTCTATTACTAACTAAAATATTAGAAATAACAAACTATGCTAGTAAAATAAAGCATGCTGTAATCAAACAACTGTAACAAGGTAAAACTTAGAATAAAATAACAGAAAAGAATGTGGGCACAATATTGACTATTATGACCACATTAACGTTGATGCCGGAATATTGCAATCGTAATATCACAGATTATGATGCAAGGAATATAGGCAACATTGCTAAATTCCAATAGAATAGTACAATAATGATAGTGTACTATAAAATAAAGAACTAGAATTTACGAAATTATGAAATTCAATCAAACTATAGAAAAAGAGTAACTAGTTTGAAACTAGAATAAAACATGCTTCAAATTTAGAAATTACTAACTAAGCACAAAATTAAGATGTAGGTATGCAATCGAAAATGTAACCCAACCTCTACACATAAGAAGAGGGTGAAGAGAGAAGCGTCAAGGATCTTATAGAATACCTGAAGAGTAACTTGGGTGAATCCTCAAGCCAGGAGAATAGTGCTCAATTGTCTAATCCTCGAGGAATGCTCCAATTCCAATCAATAAGTCAAGAATTCGACAGAGTATAGGCGTAATGCAGCTCGTACGTCCGTGAAGCAGTAGGGTGCCGGCATCAAAACTTGTACTCTCTCGATACTTCAGTAGAGTATCTCTCACTCAAAATTCTTATCTTGAAAAACGTACCAGGAGTACGGTATTTATAGAATTCGTCGACTAATGAGAAGCTGGCACGTTTTGGGACACATTAGGGTTTTCTAAAATGGCGGTTGCCACATCATGAGTTGGCGGTCACTACTTCAGGAGAATTTCCACAAACTCCTTATGGCGGTTACCACTATGCATGGTGGCGACCCCATGGTTGGAGTTGGCGATCGCTACATCAAGCTAGGGTTTCTACAAGTTTCTTAAACAGTCTCCATAATGCAAGGTGGCAACCCCATGGTTGTAAGGTGGCAGTTCTAGGTTCAAGTTGGTGATTCAAGGTTTAGACAATGTAAGCTTACTGGTTTGAAGGTTTTGATCATTTGGCTTGGGTATTGAGCTTGGGTCATTCTCTGAGGATCGTTTTAAAGTACCATTCTAATTGATTTCATCATCGGATTCACCCGGATTAACCTAAGATTTGCGAGGTAAAATTAGGGTGTCTACAGTTGCCCCTCTTTGATATAACTTACGCAGCAACGTGTGATGCAAGTTATGTCAAAGATCCATAGACAACATCCATTTGACAGAGATGCCAATATTAATCCACAAACACACAAGCATGCCTATGATGTTGGTCGTACTCGAATTTCTATTGAGCTGCCTACGTACCCCTTTGCTAGGGATCAGATCAAAACGTAGTTCCTTAGGCAAATGCACAGATGCCAAATGCAAAACATGATACAGATACAAACATGATGCAAATACTAGTATAATCAAACAACACCCTAAAGATCGAGTCAAAATCTAAAGGAGGCATAACCAATCAAACAAGTTAAAAATCGAGTCAAGATCAGCTAGGGATAAAATAATTAAAATGATTGACTCAAGATCTTAGAAATTATCTTTACCGAAAAGCAACAACGAATTAACCAGGTTGAGTCAAGATTCAAAAATTTGAAACAATAACGGGATAAGGATAATTAAAAGTCGAGTCAAGACCTAAAAATTCGAGACGAGCACGAGACAAAAAATAATTAAAAGTCGAGTTAAGAATTATAACTATTTCTATTGAAGAAAACACTGCGAATTAATAAGTCGAGTCAAGACCTAAAAACTCAAGACGAGTATAGGACAAAAATAATTAAAAGTCGAGTAAAGACTTAAAACTATTTTTATCAAAGAAAATACCACAAATTAATAGGTCGAGTCAAAACCTAAAAACTCGGGACGAGCACGAGACACAAATAATTAAAAGTCGAGTCAGGACTTAAAACTATTTTTATCGAAACAAACACCGTGAATTAATAGGTCGAGTAAAAACCTAAAAACTCAGGACGAGCACGGGATAAAAATAATTAAAATTCGAGTCAAGAGTTAAAACTATTTTTATCGGAGAAAACACTGCAAATTAATAAGTCAGGTTAAGACCTAAAAACTCAAGACGAGAACGGGAGAAAAAATAATTAAAAAGTCGAGTCAAAATTTTAAAACTACTTTTAAATCCCAAAAATAAGCAAACAAACACATCATAGAGACATTAAAAATACATAAAAATTCAGGGCTTGAGAAAAGCAGGGCTTGAGAAACCTAAGACGCCTGAGAAGCAGGGTTTGAAATATAGGATGCCTAGTGCACTAGGGCTTGGGAAACCTAAGACGCCTTATGGACTTAGGGTGCTTGAAAAGTAGGGCTTGAGAAACCTAAGATGCCTTCTGGACTTAGGCGGCCTAAGAAGCAGGGCTTGAAACATGGGATACCTAGCGTACAAGGGCTTGGAAAATCTAAGACGCCTTATGGACTTAGGGTGCCTAGATCACTAGGGCTTGGGAAACCTAAGATGCCTTCTGGACTTAGGGCCTGGACGCCTTATGGGCTAGGGTTTGGAAAAAACCTAAAGACAGCTTTTGAACTTATGACCTAGATGCCATATGTACTAGGGTTTGAAGAAAACCTAAGACACCTTCTAGTCTTAGGACCTAGACACCTTATGGACTGGGGTTTGGAGAAAACCTAAGACACCTTCTGGACTTAGGACCTAGGCAATGTTTCGCATATGACTAGGATTTTAAGAAAGTTTGATTGGCGTACAAGGGCTTAGAAAACCTAAGGGTTGTCTCACGAACCTAGGACCTTGACAACGCTTTGCATATAACTAGGATTTGGAAGAGGGTGCCTAGTGCGCTAGGGCTTTGATCAATGAGCCATTACTGAGGGCTGCTACACAGCTTTTAGGATCAATGGGCTCATGTTTTCTGTTTTGGCCTTGAAGAGTTATGCTCCACAGTAGAGGAGTTCACCGACGTTCTTGATCTCGTCCCACGGGAGTTCGTGGCATTACCTTTCATGTTCGTCTCTACGAAGAAGTAGATCATGCGTCTTTGTGGTCTGACTAGCCTGGAGGTTTCTTTCTTCTTCTATAGAGATTCACTGAACACAGACTCTGCCCTACCGGTTCCCTTGGTGACTTCAGCTTCCAATTGCGGCCTCGTTATGTTCTGTGCATCTGTCTGCTTGCTCGGTACCTTCTTATTTCCTATGACGGCCGGGCTAGAACTATTGGTGGATATTTTTAAGCAAATAAGGGCAGGGAAGGATTTCGTGCCCCGAGTTTTGGATGAGACCTTGATTGGTCTAGATGCTTTCCACTGGGGTGTGACCACGTCTTTTACTGGTAGCCCTCTACTTATCCAAGTAAAATTTAAATCTCTCATTTTTTCGCTCTTATCTCATTTTGTTGATTTTTTTTTGGATTTTACCGCTCTTCTCTCCTTTTGATGATTTTTTTAGATTTTACCGCTCTTCTCTCCTTTTGATGATTTTTTTAGATTTTACCGCTCTTCTCTCATTTTGTTGATTTTTCTCAAATTTTACCACTCTTATCTTCTTTTCTCACCATCTCTCTTTATTTCCCCACACATGTCTCATTTTGAAGATTTGTCTCGATTCTTACATGTTTTGTCTCTTTTTAGATCTGGCTGGTAGAGAAGGTAAATCTTATGTAGAAACTAGCTTCGGATGGGTATCAGGATTGTATACTAAAAATTATGAATTTTATTTTGTTTTAGTATTAAATTTTGTTTTTAATAAATTATTTTTCATTTTTATGAAAATATTAATGAGCAATGAATGCAATATCATTTTTCTTTAATGTTATGTATGGTTGTCCTTTATTCTGTACAGTATTTAATCTGGTGTGTAAAGTATAGCTTACACACAAAAGATTCAGATTATAGGTTCTTGTAGAATATAAGTTTTGTTCACAATTTAGATGGAATTAGACAAACTATCAGTACGACTATAGCACAGAATTTTAGTAGGTCTGTCTTGATTATGGGGAACAGATAAAAGCGTCATCTATTGTTTTGACTCTCTGTGTTAATACACTTTGTGTGTATTGAACAGGACCACATTAAGGTAATTAATTTTATACTGACTGCATAAATTAATTCACAACCCAATGTTATTATGAGTGTTTATACTCTTAATCCTGAAGTAATTATTATTTGCGTATATTTAATATTCATTATTTTGATTCATTAGAGGGTGCGATCTTTTATGGGTCAATAGTCCTGGTGAGTTGGATAGCAGTATTAATTATATGGTGAATATTAATTATTGACGGAATCTGCGTCCCGATTATTCGGGATTGACGATACTCCCTTAAGGAAACTAATAAGCTAAGCTGAATGGCTTAATAAATTTCAAAGATGTCTATTAAATTAAATTGTTAGTAATTAAATTTAATTAGCGGGTATCAGGAATCTTAACATGGGGAGATGAGTTAAGTATTTATTAACAAAAGCTCAATGCAATTGGTCTTGAGATTGTGGCTAGAAGTGCAATTATAGTTTTTTAGTGGTATGAACTGTAATTTAGTATTTTATGAAAATTACAAAAATTGCTGCAATATTTTCATAATTACAGAAATCGCTGAGAAAATTGCATATTTGCAAAAATCATTGGAAAGGTATCCGGGTCACACTAGAAGTTTATGTCATAATTGTTAGGGTTGTATACTAAAATCATGAATTTATTTGGTTTTAGTATTTAATTTTATTTTAATAAAATTATTTTTTTATTTTTTGAGAATCTTAATGAGCAATATATGCAATATCATTTCTTTAATATTATTTGTGGTTGTCCTTTATTCTGTACAGTATTTAATCTGGTGTGTAGAGTACGACTTGCACATAGAAGACCAGATTACAAGTTCTTGTAAAATATAAGTTTTGTTCAACCATTAGATGGAATTGGATAAACCATCGGTATGACTGTAGTACAGAGTTTTAGTAGGTCTGCCTTGGTTATTGGGAACAAATAATAGCATCGTCTATTATTTCGACTCGCTGTGCTAGGACACTTTGTGTATATTGAACAGGACCACATTAGGATAATTAATTTTATACTGGCTATATAAATTAATTTATACCCCATGTTTAATATTTGTTATTTTGATTAATTAGAGGGTGCGTTCTTTTATGGGTTAGTAGTCTCAGTGAGTTGAATAGAGGTATTAATTGTATTGTGAATTTTGATTATTGACAGAATTCGTGTCCCGGTTAGTCGGGATTGTTGATACCCCCTTAAGGAAGCTTATAAGTTTTGATTGAGCCAAACCCTGCAGGTGGATTTAATTATCTGGTAGTCAAATAAATTAAGCGGAAGGGTTTAAGGAATTTTAAAGATACCGATTAAATTAAATTGTTAGTAATTAAATTTAATTGATGGGTATCAAAAATCTTAACGTGGGGAGATGAGTTAAACATTTAATAGTAGTAGTTTAATGCAAATTGGTCTTGAGATTATTGTTAAGAGTGCAGTTACAGGTCTTTAATGGTGTGAACTGTAATTTAGTATTTTATAAAAATTGCATGATTACCTTAATCGCTGAGAGGTTAGCATGTTTACGAAAATCACTAGATGGGTATCTAGGTTACACTAGAAGTTTATGTAATAATTACTCCACAGATCTCTATGTATCCCTATAAATATGTGAGTAGACTGAACCAAATTCATAAGTTGTCTTTCAAGACTAAGGTTGTCCAGGTTTTGTCGATTTCAGTTCTCGAAGGATCGTAACCCACACTATGTTCGAGAATTGCAACGGAAATACACTAGAAGGTCTGACTGGAACTTCAACTTGGGAAATTAAAATTCGTAGTTGGAGAATCGACCAAAAGGTATTCATCTAAATTAACTGTGGTGACACATGTTTTATTTTTGATCGTTCGACATCAAAAAAATTTTATTTGGAGCTTGTTTCGGCGATTGTCCTTCCATTTTTTATTTTTTAAAAAATTGTTTACAAATCAATGATCTTGGTAGCTTGCCTCCAACAATTTGTATCATAGTCGTTTTGATTATGTTTACGATTCATCGAGGAGCCAGGTCGATTTAGAACTGTGCTAACTTTATTTTGCAGGCATTCTAATTTCGATTATATGATCATTATTTTATTTATATTTGATTGAATGGTAGAATGATTATTATAATTTATTTTTTAATCATGAGGGTTAATCGTGATAGTTTACCTTTTTTTAGTTCGAATGTGAGCCTTCGGGACATAAGTTTTTTATGTAAAAATTTTTATTTATTTTTAAATATTTTTTAGAATATTTAAGAACATATTTGAATATCCAAGAATACGAAAAACTGGCGGCGGCATAACCGGCGGCACCGGCGGTGGTTTCAGGATTTTTGGGCCACGAATCGCTGCAGTTTTTGCACAATTTTGAAATAGGTTTTTTCAGTAATTTATTTGTGGGGTTTGTGTAGTAAAAACAGTAGAAAAATATGTTTGAAATTGCAGCAAAAATAGCGGCAAAAATAGCCCACGGGCGGCGGCTTTGGCCGGCGACTCGGGGCTCGTTTTTGGCATGGATTTGTGACTTTCTCGGGATGAATTTTGAGAAATTTTTTAGCCACAAATTAGCAATAAAATAGCCTGGAAAAACAATTCGAAAACATAGCTAAAACCTAAACCAAAAATAGTTGAAAAGCAGCGGCATGTGCAGCGGCAATAGCCAACTGTTCGGCCTATTTCAGGACTCCGTTTCGAGCCTTTTTGGGATTATTTTTGAGGTATTTTTTGAGGCATCATATTTCTGAATATTAGTACTAAAATTAGCAAAAAATGGGAGTCAAAACAACCACGGAACAAGCTAAAACAAGCGACACAATAGCAGCGGCGGTGGGTGGTGCGGCGCATCGACTTCTCGGGCTTTTGATGGCTCTTTCTGGGTTGTTTTCAAGCCTACTTTTTTTTTAAAATATAGTATATTTTGTTAGCTACGTTTCAAAAAAAGGGACAAAAACGGAGTTCGGATGAGGCTAAAACGACCTCGGAAAGTTGGCGGTGCAGTGTTGTTACGGGGCAGCAGCGTTTTTTTTTTATTTTGGCGACCATCGAAGCCTGTTTTTTGGGCTATTTTCAATTAGTTTTTTGACATAAAAATAGTATATTTCGTTAGCTACATTCTAGAAAAATGGGGACGAAATCGAAGCTCGGATGAGGCCAGAACGACCTCGGGAATTTGGCGACACAGGCTAACGGCGGACTGGTGGTGTGGCCGGCAGTGGTAGCTGATGGTTCGAGACCTTGGTAGCTGTTTTTCTGATGTTAACTGATATGAGATGTGTTGTATATTTATAACAACTATTATCGAAGAATCCTGGTAGGATTCGGATGCCGATAAGTAGCTTTCTGTAATGATTGAAAGACTTGAAGTTTATCTGTTTGCAGAAAAGTGAAACTCTTTAGAGTTCCATTTTGATCATAAAATCGGGATATATACATATCTTGCATTTATATTCTTTTAAATTACGTGGATAATATATATCTGTTTTATATGTTCTTGTTAATTTAATTAATTTAAAAATTTTAGTTTTAATTAAAATTTTGTAAAGAAAAATAAAATTAAGTTTTTTTAATTAAACATTTTTAATTAAATTGAAAAATTTTAGATATTTTATTTTTTTACAAAATAATACGTTTAAGATGATTTGTTATTAAATCCGATATCGTGGAAAAACATGAAAATTAATTTTGAATTTTGAGTTAATTAAATAAAAAAATATTTAATTTTAATAAATTATTATTTTTGAAAAATGTGTGCCATAAAAATAAAATAATTGAATGTCTTTAATCACTACATTAGCTGAAAAGCTAAAGAAACAATTATGTATTAATCAGATATTTTATTTGTTACGTATTAAAACACAAAAAGATGGTTTGGCAAATTCAAAATCTTTGAAATCGTGTAACGGAAAAATATTTTGGATTCTTTTATATCGTGTGGTTTTTGAAATTAATAAATTTATTTTAATTAAACAGATTTTTATAACCCTCAATTTTTTTAAAAAAAAAATCTAAGTGGGCGAAAGAATTTATTCACAAATAAATCTTGTAGTCTCTATCACCAGTTTGTAGGCAATGTAATTAATTTTGCGTGTTGGCAATAAGGCCTTCCTTGTGACGCCTCGTCATCTGGGCACGTCCGGACATACATAAATATAAATAAAGGGATATTCTAGCCATTCATTAATATTTATATACATTAATTATTACATCATAAAGGAGTTCTAAACTAATTAAATATATGTAACGATTACAGTTTCACTAAGAATTTTAAAGATATTACAAGAGTTATAGGAAAACTAAAACAAAAGAACAAAAATAGAGGTGTCGAATCCTCAAAACGCATCAGCGGGGACCACACGCTCCTGAAACTTACCCTGCTCTTCAAATTCTTCTTCTCCATCTTGGATGACTTCCTCCAAGAACTCCTCCACACCTGTGGCACGAATGCCATGAGCCAAAGCCCAGAAGCAAAATACTATAACCTTCTAACTAATCTCACGGCCCAAAATTCACCACAACGCATATTATATAACATCCAGTACAATTTCAAGTCAAGGAGACATACAAACTTGACAATTATAGCATGACAAACCTATATAAGAACAAGTGTACAGGTATGTGATGCAAATGGATCCGATGCAAATGTGTAACCCGACATACACCAAGATCAAAATAGGAAATTCATGTTGGGAATTACCAGAGTAGACTTTATGAAAATTTGATCACCAAACCTATCCTCGCCTTGTTGCGAAAGGTAAACGCTCGCCTTGGCTTCATGCCTCAGCTATTTTACTCAATGGCAACGGCATGGGGGCGGGTCAATAACATCTATCCTTATCCTCCGGCAAACCAAAATAATCAAAGTAATAATGCTCAAATAATTCAACATTAAGGATCAGGATGCTCGTTTGGCGTCAACTCAAAGTCTAAATCATCAAAACTAAAATGCTAGTGATGATCCCATGGTGCCTAACAATCTCCATAATAAACCATTTCAAACACCAACCAAATCTGTAATACCAAATGCGTACCCAGGGTGTACAAGGGGAACATATCCCAAAATATTTACAAAAATGGCAACTAGGGACGCCCTAGATTTAGAACCAAGAATAATTCAACACAGCCCATCCCAACAACGATTTACATAGATGGACTCCAATATGCCATGTAACACCCCGACCCTTCACATGACAACGATATTGTCTGTTTTGGGCAAAACCCTCATGATTTTGTTCTTCCTAGGGGGTCATCCATCCTTGCATTGCTCCCGCCCAAGCAAGCTTAACTGCAGAGTTCTGCTAGGATCTCTACCACATGAAAAAAGGTCTTGTTGAATGTAAGGGTCCAAGGTTTTTTGTTTATAGCCTAGGAACTCTCTCTTCCTTTCTGATGTGGGATACCAGGATATCACAATCCACCCCTTAGGGTTGCACATTCCCGTGCAGTAGCCTGCCAGCTCTGGTAGCCTGTCAGTCTTTATTGACCTGTTCCCTCAGTAGCTCACCCACATGTCAGGCAAGACGGCAGGGGCCCACACTCGGAGGTGAGGAGAGTTGGCTCTGATACTATTTGTAACATCCCGACCCTTCACATGACAATGATATTGTTTGCTTTGGGTAAAACTCTCATGATTTTTTTATTCCCATGGGGTGACCCATCCTTGCATTGCTCCCGCCCAAGCACGCTTAACTACAGAGTTTTGTTAGGGTCTCTACCACCTGAAAAAAGGCCTCATTAAATGTAAGGGTTCAAGATTTTTTCTTTATAGCCTATGAACTCCCTCTCTCTTTTTGATGTGGGGTACCAGAATATCACATGCCAGGATGCAAGTGACAATATTCACAATGTGTAATATTGATCTCAATTCAACTATCTACAACATGGCATCAACTAACAGGACAAAGTTTAATTCTCAAGATACAATTCAAACTTAAAGGCATGAGTTCTAATCATTGTACATTCACTTAAAAATACTAATAAACTAATTCAAGTAAATCAAAACGTGAACTCAGGTCTCACGACAAAAGATACTCAAGCATACACATAGCAACCTTAAAGGCCAAGTTCGAGTATTAAATTAAAAGGATCGACAAGATTTTGGGACATCTAGACTTGAAATCAAGTTATGATTTTTAAACACCATTTAGACAAAAAAAAATTTCTACAACTCTTATGTTTAACACCAAGGCCAAAACCTAAGGCAAACGGGTGAATAAAGCATTCTAAGAGAAAATAGTTCAACACTTTTCTTAAAATTTTACCAAAAATACGTCTCTGTTGGTTTCGATTTTAGGGTATCAGATCAAGTTGAAATAAGCCCATTTATAGACATGTTCTAGATAAACCTGTCTCCTACAATTTTTCTGTTTAGTGCTAAGGGTAGTTATTTGGAAAAAGTTAAATATTTTGTCCATTTTATAAAATAGGTTCTGTCTGCCGCCAAAACTCAGCAAAGTCGATTTTGGACAGTGAGTTTGAAACTATTTGAGGGACTTTCCCAAGGAATCTAGGTTTGGTTTTTGGATAAAGTGTAGTTCAATATGTTAGATACAATGTTCATGTAGATCACTTGTGGAATAGGTTACTAAAAATAGACGTTTTGGGCTACACAAAAATATGTGACAGAGGTGTCCTTTGAGAGCTAAAACACAATTGAGAGTTTCAAAGTGGTTTTGGCATATCAAAATGCAATATTTTGTACTCATTTTGGGTGGATAGCTAGATATACATGTTATCTATAACGTTTATGTTTTGACCAAAGCACGAATCTCGTTGTAAACTAAGGTGTTTAGCTTGGTATTGTCGATTGGTCCGAGAACAACACACTTTGGTAAAATTGCAATACCTCGAGTTTTACTTACTAAAATGGGTTGATACCAACTTTAGATGAAAAATAACACACAAATCTAAATCTGAACATAAAGAACATGCTTAGATCAATCTTCTACATTGATTTATGGAGTTCCAAAGTTCAAGATAGAAACATCAAAGATCTCAAAAATCAAGTCCCTTTATGTTCAAGGCTCCTACTTATGATGTGTTAAGGTTTTGTTCCATTTCTTTGCATCCTTGTGTTTTAGACATGAATATCAAGGTTCCAGCACACCTCTAAGACATCAAACTCAAAAATAACAACACAACTACATCTCATATTATCCAAAAACACAACAACCCCTAATTCTCAACTACGACGCCTTTTCGGTTTGTTTTTGGTTCTTGATTTTTAAAGTGTTTAAAGAGATGAGTTGAGGGATATTTTGAGTGACATTATACATAAGATTTAGAAAATTTACTTACTTGTTTAGAGGGCTCAAAGGATGGTAGTATGAAAGGATTTAGTTTTAGAAAAACACCTCTCATTGATTGCTCTTTCCTTTCTTTTTTTCTTCTCCCTCCTTTCTCTCTTGAACTTGTAGAACACCTCAAGAACAATTAAAATCTGGTTTCTATCCTCTCTTGGCCGAAAATATGAAGTGGAGAGGGAGGGTGTTTGGATTGGTTTATATAGGAAAAGAATAGGGAACCAATAGGGAACAAAATGATCACACTTCAGTACTTTTCCTCTCGTTCACATGGGTTGATTGGATTTGGTGCAAGTTTTGAGGGAACATATCATATCAAGGGAAGGAAATACAGCTAGGGTCAGTTTGGAGGACAAAAAACTTGATCTCAATCAATCATGGGGTTTTGCATTGGTTTGTGTGTCCTTTTGTGCAAGAAAATACTTTAAAAGTTAATTTGATATATCTTTTTGGTGTCTTTTCCTACTAAAAATTATTATTTTAGTATGTTTATAATAAATTTAGTATTTTCATAAATTATCATAGTTTTCAGAATAATTAATTAAATAGATATAATCTTTTAAGTCAAATTCAGTTAGTTTGATAATATATGATTTTTTGACTTATTTTATTATGTATGAACTTTAATAATGATTTATTTACTTTTGTTAACCTATAATACCATATTATTATATATATTACTTGTTCAACAAGTGTTAGATCATCATAATACTTAATTTAATATCTTTATCATCTTTTTAAGCTTAAAAGAAAGCAACAAGTTACTTTTTGGCACAACTTCCAAGGTGGTCGGCCACTAAGGGGTATTTTTGTTATTTTTGATGTTATTTTATCTTTTACTACTTAATTATATTTAAATCCTTCATTTAAGGTGTTCATGCGTCAAAATTTGAGTTTTTAAGACTTTTTGCTGTACTATGGGCAAAACGGTCATTTTACCCTACTTATGAGAATTTTTTATTTCTGATTCATTATTTAAAGATAATTACTTGATTTAGAATGTTGGGAGATTCTTTAGGTGTTGGTTTTATTGCTTGAGCTTTGGACCTTCTTAGGGTTTTTGGATCGAACTTAGGGTTTTAGGGTTTCGAACCTCTTCCATGTTCTATGGCATCGTGGGCTATCCGTCACTAATGCTTAGGATTTGGGCTGGATCTTTACACGGGTCATTATCAACTAGGTTGTTACAACTAAGGTTCGAACCGGGTCGTTACAAACTACCTCCCTTACACAAATTTTATCCCCAAAATTCCATCCCGTACTTCATTGTGTGAAAGGTTGAGGATGGTTTATAGCTTCACTTCTCTTCAAGGTTGTGTCCATGTTTACTTAAGTCATTTGTTTTGCCTTACAATAGCTTTGAGTGACTGTTGTTTCGCTTTACAAAAATCTTGGACCGACTACTACACAACTTTTAAGACCAAATCACATACCTATGGCGCATGTGTTGTTCGATTAGTGTTAACCTAAAAGCTTTTATCCTTCAAGCGTACCCTTTTCTAGGATGATGCAACAAGTTTAACTAATGTATAACTTAGATCTTGCGAATACGGCATACCTCCAGTCATCAACACATACTCCTTTTTCTCCTATGAGGGGCGAACACTCCATTTATTGCTCTCTGGTTGGCCAGGTTGCACTACCTTTTTCAAATCACTCGTTTCTTGCTGCAATAGACTTGTTTAATCTTTATAGCACTATCCCTGCTGACGGTTGTTGTAGTTTAATCCTCTTTGTATTGAACATTCAGACCTTTTATGTCCTAATTTCTGGCAATGATAGCATATTACTAATTTTGGCACCATTTTTCCTAGTTGTTCCCTTCTGCTATCATGAGAGTAAAGTTTTGAGCGCGTGAACTTCTTGTCATTCCTTAATGGTCCTCCTCAATTATCTTCTCTACTTTTTAGCGGGCAATAAGCCATCTTATGCCCAGGTTGGTTGCACTTATAACAAGCTCTTACCGTTGTTCGTTGTTGTTTTGTTACCTTGATCCAAACCTCAGTTGTTCGGGAAACATCCTTCTTCTTAGGTGCTCGAATATTTTGTACCCTTAGGTCTGATAAGTACCATGATCCCATTCGGGGTGCCTTCCCATGTGATCGATTCAAATTGACTATTAGGTCTTACAAGATTTGTGCTAGGCTCAGGATGTCCACTTCCTTCCCAGTCCCACATACTTTTACTGAGCATCCATGGTTCTGTATTTGCCTTGCCATCTTTAAGAAAGAGAAAAGGAAAAAGGGTCATTGAATTGTTTGATACGGTCGGCTCTACTTATAAGGTGAAGGCATGACACACAACAAGTTTATTAGCATGAAAAGTCATATTCGACGAGATTTCATCGTTCTTACTACAGATTGTTAACACATGGCTACTATCCTGGGTTCTATTTGAATTCCTGTATTGGACTCTAGGTCTCACTTTATTGGCTAGTAAAGATATGTTCCTACCAATCAGTCCTTTCGGTTTCTATTTCGTATATTGATAACTTGTAGCACTGCTTCTTCACAAAACTTCATATAATTGCAAAAGTTAGCTTGAGAGCTGTTGTTGTAGGTCGGCTCTGACCAAAGGTAAATATGTTTCTCGGCTACCTTTTTAAATCCCATTACGTAAACTCTTAACATACTCTTGTCGACTTGAAAATGTGCGTGCGGATTGTCTATTAATTTGAAGGTGAGATGCAGGTCTCGGTTGAGTATAGTAGAGAACTCATGTTGGTGAAGAATCTCACTGATGTACTTTTTTCTTGTGACCCATTGTGACTTAGTGGTTGATTCTTCATCAAGTTCCAAACGTTCATTGTTGTGGTCACGATTCTTCATTCTCAGATAGTGATGGCAAAACCCAGATTCTAACATCTTGGTGGGAAGGGCTAGCGTGAATATCGATGTATATAGATATATCTCCTTTGCTAGCGTACTAAGGTTATCATAAGTTTGAGGTTGTTTCTCGTCTTTCACTTCCTTACTATCGGAATGAATCTTCTGCTTTCTAGTTTATTGAAATAGGTGGGTCAGCTATGAATTAGTCTGGAAAAGTTTAAATTTTGCTATATGGTAGTGTCACGAAGCCCATGGTGTGAAGTTACCGTTTCAAACATTAGATTGTTGATGGCGTAGTTCTATTTGTCAGGACCTTTAGAAAGATATAGTTAGTTGAATAAGCCCTTACTGAACCATTTTTGCAAACGGGAGTCTTGATCTTCAAAACTTTGTTAAATGTGGATGTTAACAGATATTCTAAGTCATGACATCAAGGAGAAATCTATTTCATTCTTTGAATAGGTGTTAGGAGGTTCTCGTGCACCGTCGTAGTTTTCACGTGAAAGCGTTAAGGTCTAATGACGCAATATCCTGACGATAATTGTTACTCATAGATCTATGGGGTAAGGTTTTAAAAGTTGACAGGAAAAAACATGCGCAGGGTTAGAATATCTTAGGGTGGAACCCAGGTGGTTCAAAGATAGATTGGATTAGGGCAAGGGGTCAAGGCTAAGGCAATCATTGTTGACCCAAATTGATAGGTCGGTTGACGCTTAGATGCACTGGACATAAGAGTTGAACAACTAATGAAGATTACAAAGGGGATGTTCTTCGGACCAATCTATGCAGCATCAAATCTTGACAAAAGATATGTTTAAGAAATAAGTAACCATACTAAATATTTTTCTTGAAGTTACGTCGGCCTAACGTACTTCAATCCAAGCATCCAAGTTGACTCCCCAAGTTGGGATTTAACGAGTAAACAAATAATTCACAAAATTACTGCATAAAGGTGTGGTATCAAGATTGAGAGAACTGAATGAGGGCAAAAGATTTCACCAATGTCAAATATTCGAGACCTGTGTTATTAGAAGAAAGGATAAGCAAAGAATTTCAACCAGGTATAAAAATTAGTACAAAGGCTTAGGGTAAACGAGTATGGAACTTATAAGGATGAAGTTATGGGGTTCTAACGGTGTTTCCCGAGGTGATATCTAAAACTTCTCCTGGTATGTACTCTTCTCTACCCCCCTTAACAAAAGATAACCCATTGCATGAGCCTTCGATCTTCGATCTCGATGCTCTTACCCGCTATAGACACCCCAATTTGACCCCACCCAATTTTAGGTGAATTCGATGATGAAAACCGGTGAAATAGTACTTCAGTTCGATCTTCGGAAGGTGATCCAAGCTCGGTATTTGAAACCAACTCCAACATGGCGACCGCCAACTTCAAAAAACCCCGACGTGTCCCAGAATGTGTTAGCATCTCATTGGTTGAAATTTCTATAAATACCGGATCCCTTGGTACGTTTACAGGACATAACTTGAGTGAGAGGTTTTAGTGAGTGAAGCTCTGCCGAGTTGCCGAGCAATTCCGAGTCCCGACGCCGAAGCTCTGCTGAAATACCGAGATCCAAACATTCGACGCCTACATTGAATCCTTACTTAGATCACCACCCGAGGATTGGACCATTGAAGCGCATTCCCGACTCGAGGATTCCCCGGTAATCTAGGTACCTCGTTTAGATCTCCGATCCTAATAAACTCCATTTCCTCTCTCTTGGAGAGATCGGGTTAACTTTCAATTTTAATTTGTGCATTTATTTTGTTTACGTTGTTAACCTTCTTTATTGTTTTAATTGATTTATTTAGTTTAATCTTTTCAATTAATTGCTTAGTTTACACTTCCACACTAAGCACATTGTCTTTTTCTTTAATTTATTCATCAAAATAGTGCTAATATATTTTGGCAATTACAACTTGTTATTACTGTTAATTGTTATAATAATGTACTCACATTTATGTTAATGTAGTAATTAATACTATATTTCACATTTTAGTTAAATTATTGTATTTAATTTCTTTTATTTTTTACTATTTTTTTATTTCTTTTCTTTTCTTTTTTTGTAATATTAATTTAATGCCCTCTTCTTTTAAATATTAGTGTCACTTCATTAGTCTTTATTTTTCATTTTCTCTTATTCTCTTCATAGTAGTTTTATTTTCACTTTTTAGTATTTTATTTCTTTTTATTTCCCTTTCCATGTAGTGTAGCTTTATTTTCTTTTAATTGTAATGTAGTTTTATCTTCTCTTTTTAGCATTTTATTTCTTTTTTATTTCCCTTTTCATATAGTGTAACTTTATTTTCTTTTAATTGTAATGTAGTTTTATTTTCTCTTTTTAGCATTTTATTTTTTTTATTTCCTTTTCCATGTAATGTAACTTTATTTTCTTCCTTGTAATGTAATTTTATTTTTTTATTTTTTTCATTTCTTTTTCATTTCTTTTTCATTTCTCTCTATAATACTTATCTTATTCTTTTTTTTTCTTTTCTTTTGTTAAAAAAAATTACAAAAAGTCTCTTAAGTTAATCTTCATCTTTAAATGTTAGTATAAATTTTCTCTTATTATAACAATTTTTTTCTCTTTTCTTTTCCTCTATTTTTATTTTCTTTTGTTTCTTTTAAAGTACAAAGTGTAAATAGTTAAAAAAAAAATTTCAATAGTTTAATAACATTTTCTAACCTATTTTTATTCTAGCATAATTTTTCTTTCATAAAGTTCTTCTTTTCCTTTAAATCATTAAATTCTCTTTTATAAATCCTTCTATTTTAAATTTCTTTGTTAAGTAAGCTTTCTTTTAATAAAGAATTTTCTCTTTTATGCATTTCTTAGTTTACATTTCTTGTTTTTTTTTTATTTATCATGTTAACGTTAATTCATGTTTTTGTTTCTTCACTTCAAAGCATGTTTAGAATAGTTTAGTTTATCTTTTATAACAAATTATATTTAGGTAATTTAAATATTTTCTAGCATATTTTTGTTCACTTATGCAAATCATGATAGTTAGTTTATTTTTGTGAATATTGCATGTGAAAGTGTTCCATGTATCATTTAGTTAGAAATTGCATGTTATAGGACTTAGGAATTCATCATTTTATTTGTTCTAATTTGGAGTGCTATGTACATATGTTATGTAGTTTTCATATTTGATTTTGGATGTTCTCTCTTTGCCTCTATTTTATTTATTTGCATGTATTTGAGAAATTCTATTAAAAAATCAATGATGATTGGTAGAGGCCAACCTTACGGTTGGGCGAATGGGGTGCCTAACACATTCCCCAATTCGTACCTTAGCCTCCGAACCCTTTTTCTCTGGTTAAACGTTTTAAAGATCAGTAGCCATTTTTATTTTTTTATTTTTTCTCAAAAACTAAGTGGCGACTCCATTTTGAATAAAATGAGTTTTCAAAGATTAGTTTTCAAGGTGTTAAGGACATTTTTCAAACATCTTTGAATTTTTATGTTTTTGACCATTTTCAAAACCTCTTAAATCCCAACGCCACAGTATTTTCTGGTGAATCTACTGGGGACTGATTTATAAAATCAAATAAGTGGGCTAGACTTGAAAACATAATTAGTTCTTAATAAGAATTTTTTATTTGCATTTTCATATGCATATGCATTGTTCTTCAAATCCCCTGATTGGTCAACCCGATGCCCCGATCGTTTATCCGTTTTGGGGATTGTTGGGAAGACAGGCAAGCCTTACTGACTGTACACTTTCATAGGTACAGTAAAAGAGTTTGGGCATACCATTTGACCATGTCCTGCACTACTCCAGGCATGGGAGGTATATACCCAGCTTTATTCGGAAGGTACCCTGTTCGATTGACCTAAACTGGCCTTTTGCATGTAGTGAACTTAGAACCCCCCATTAAGTGCTGCTAACCCTAGTAGGATTACGTATTTTCTTCATTGTATGTGTTGTTTGCGTTTGGTTAGGATTGTTTTGTTCGGGTTTAAGCTAGTTTCTTTTTCGGGTTTGGCCCCAATTTTTTGTTATCCCTTGATTAGATTAGTTTTTTGCTTTCGGGTTCTTACCCGAGCTTTGTTCCTCACCATGTTCGATTTTCACATTATAGCTTTTCTTCTCAGGGATCATGCCCGTGTTTCGTTTTGAAGCCTCAAGAAAGTTTCTCTCTCCTTTGAGTTATTCTCGGATTGTTGGCTTTCTCCGCCTTTGTTTAGGATACCCTTGTCATACCCGTGTAAGCTAGTTTCCTACTGCTATGCTGCCCATTTTTCCTAAAAATCTAGATCGAACTGATCTCTTGAGGGTTAGAACTATTTTTCTTATCGGAGTGCTGTTCGTTTAGCTAAACCTTCCCTCTAGAAGTTGGTTAATCTTTTCCTTAGCCACCATCCCAGGTCATCCTGTTGTTATGCTGCTAGCATAAGTCCGACAGGGGCATTATTTCAGTCTCCATGTTTATCTGCTCATGATTCGCTATTTTGGGGTATCCAAGATATTTGCTAATATGTTGTCAGAATGTTTACCCAGAAAGTGTCTGATACTGGTTATTCTGCTTTTGGAATCCAAGTTTCTTTGTGGGTTTACCATTGGGCCAAGAAAAGTACAGTCAATACGTGTTTGGAAAAGATCAGTGACAGGTAGACTCTGTAGAGTATTCGAACAGTTAACTGAAATGGCAGAGAACGAGGTAAACTTGACAACTCTGATGAGAGCGATTACTGAAATACAGAGGGCCATGCAGCAGCAAACTCAGGCTCAGAGTCAGTGCCAGGCACAGATTCAGGTAATTCAGGCCCATTTGCCAGTACCGAATGAACAACATGATGACCCAAATGGTAACGGGGAAGATTTTTGGGATGATAATCAGGTCCCTGATGGATCAAAAGTTGTTCCACCACCATCGCAGATCCCTCATTAGGTGATAGTTGAGGAAGAAAACATCGCTCAGTCCAAAGAGTCTGCGTTGGTTGAGAAGATCGACTGGATGGAGAAGGTCCTTAGAAAGGCCAAAGGGATTGAAGAATACATGCTAGATGTGGGAGGAGTATGTTTGTTCCCATACGCTAAGCTCCTAGAAAAGTTTAAAATGCCAGATATGGAGAAGTTCGATGGAACTGGAGACCCCATAATTCATATCCGAATGTATGTTGGTACCCTGTCGCCAATGGAAATTGATAACTAGTTGAAGGCTCAACTCTTTCACCGATCTCTTTCTGGGGCAGTCCATAAATGGTTCCTCTCCCTCGATGTAGCAAAGACCAGAACTTGGGAGGACATAACTATGAAATTTGTTAGTCAGTACAGTTACAATGTCCAACTAGATGTCACCACTAGAGAGCTTGAAATAACTCGATAGGAAAGTTAAGAGTTTTTTGTTGATTTCCTAACTTGATGGAGTGGTAAAGCCGCCAAGATGACAAACTGGTCCTCTAAGAAAGAGCAAGTGAGGATAGTAGTGAAGAATTTGCAGTCCCCGTTGAAGCGTTATTTGATCACGTAGCCACTCTCCACATTCGAACAGCTGTTTGATGCCAGGGTTCAGATAGAAGATGCAATCTAGTCTGGGGATATTGAAAAAGCCGAACCTAGTCAGAAACCCAAGAGGACCTTCCCCACGATTAACTAAAACCAATCTGCTACCACTAACCTCGTGTCTCGTTCAAACGAGGTGAACCTGCTAAACCCATCCTCTTCTGCTCAACCATCCAACAATACCCATCAGTCGAACAACGGTCAACAGCAACATAGGCCAAGGAGGGTGTTCACTCCCCTCAACATTTCATTGTCCACCATCCTGAGTCGACTCGTCGAGAAAGGGCTTATCAAGCCATTGGACCCCATGCCTGTACCTGATCCCCTACCGCCGAGGTTTAATGCTTCTCAATACTGCGCCTTCCATCAAGGCCATGGGCATTTGACTGATAAATGTATGAGGCTGCATCATGAGATCCAGAATCTCATTGACAACAAAGTGATCCCACCACCATCTACTACTCCAAAACCGAACGTAATGACTAATCCCTTGCCGAATCATGCCAAGCAAGCAGGGGTAAATTACATGTCTCTGGGGGATTAAGAGGACCCGAGTCAACACATTTGTTCAGCATACCTACCACGCCCTCATGTTTTAGTAACTGAGGATCAGACATTATGCTCATTTATCGTGGTTAGAGGCAGTCGAGATAGGATGGAGGAATGGAATAATGGTGCTTGGGAGTGGTATCAGACAGCATTCCCAACTACCCAACTAGAAGAAGAAGTGTGCAACAAAGAAGATGATTGGCCTTCGGATTATCCAGCCCGACCATATGGATTTGGTCACGCGCTCGATGACGTTACCCTTCCCTAGCTTTTTGAGGAACGGGTCTATGTGGATGAAATGTAATCTCATTGGCTAGTAAGAGTTGTGCTGAAGTTCGACGGAACAGAGTGGACCAATTTTTGGGCCACTCGGGAACAGCAGGTGGACTTTATCGAAGAGGGCATATGGGAAGCAATTGATAATACATGGGCCATCGAAGATGATGAGGAGAGAAGAGGAAGAATGACAATCACTGATTTAGGCAATTTGTGGGCATTCGAAAGCCATCCACTTGTGAACGAAGTGCGACAGACCAGCGACACAATAACAAGATTATGGGATCCCAAGGAGGGGATAGAACATCTAACCAAAAGTGGGCGACACTTTAAGCCAGCCTAGCTGGAAAAGGGGCAACCAAGTGGAAAAGGGAAGGAAAAAGAACATGAAGAAGAAGATGATACGGTGCTGAAGTAGTTAAAAAAGACGCAAGCTAACATCAGCATTTTGAGGTTACTGATGACCTCATATAAACACAGACAAGCTGTGCTAAAGGTTTTGAATAAAGCCAGCGTTTCGATAGAGGCAACCCCAGAGCAACTGATTGGACTTATCCTACCGGCAGTTAAACCAAAAGCTATTTCTTTTTTCGATAAAGATATGCCAGCAAAGGGAAGGAATCACAACAAATCACTGCATATTACTGTTAAGTGCCTGGACAAATAGGTCCCTGTGACTCTTATTGATAACGGGTCTGCATTAAATGTATGTCCGCTTAGAACAACACTCTGTCTAGGACTTAAGATAGAGTATTTCATACCGAGCAATTAAGGAGTCCGAGCTTATGACAACACAAGGAGGGACGTACTGGGACTTGTATCATTCGCAATATCAGTAGGGCCCTTGGAGACATTGGTTGAGTTTCAAGTACTAGACGTATCGGCATTTTTTAACTTGTTATTGGGTGGACCTTGGTTGCATGACCCAAGTGTCCAAGCTGTACCATTGACTCTTGTTAGAACTAGGCAACCCAAGAGGGGGGTGAATTGGGTTTCTTTACTAGCAATAGAGATTTAAAAAGATTTTTTAGGAAACCTTTTAATAATGCAATGAAACTAGATATGCAAATATCAAATCAAAGCAAATATTAAAAGAAGAGGGATAGAGATAAAAAACCAGACACCAGCGATTTATAGTGATTCGGCTTGATCTTAGCCTACGTCCACTCCTCAAGATCTCCCTTGAGTATTT
>JAOTRH010456849.1:0-29372 GCA_034768845.1 Heliamphora exappendiculata | reverse complement strand
AATAATACTAATATCATAATAAATATAATAATAAAGAATAATCATATCCGATAATTTTTGTGTTCAACGGTTCCTGCCAGTATATTAGGGAGCGACCATACTTTAATAATTTGGGTGTTAACTTCATTCCGTCATCATTTGGCTATACCCTCACCCTTATTACCTCACCACCTTGTATTTTTAGTTTTCTTTTTTCCCAGGCTAGAAAATTCTGCTCGAACTGTACATCATTAACAGCATTAGTTTGATAATTAATACAATTATAATGATATTCATGGTGTATATTACTAATAACTAAAATAATAATTTTAAAAAAAACTAATTATTTTTTTTACAAAATAATTTATAAAAACAAATAATATAAATATATATGTCTCACCCATATTAAGAATAGCCCTAATAAGACTCAAAATTATGGACTGAATAGTCAAAACCTCAAACCTTTCATTCTTATACCCATACCTTTCTTTGGGTTTATTTTCCCAATTCTCCTCTCACTCCTTTTATAGGAGAACGGGTGCCGTGCTGAAGGAGATGAGAAATCATGACGGGAAGACAAAACCACGTGGGCCCATGAGTTGGGGCATGGGCCCTGTTGGTCCATTCTTATCCCTTTTTTTTCTTTTCTTTCTTGAGACGCACGGAAACTGTTAGTATATGTATATATCTAATGTTTACACTATTTTATTTATTTATTTATTATTATTATTATTAATTTATTTAGTATTATATATATTTATTTTTTTATTATTTTAGTATCATTATTGTTATTATTATTATTATTTAGTTTTCTTTCTACTTGCATGTATATGGGTTGTTACACATTTTGATATGTTAAATAGGGGGAGGCTTTGTGTTAAATTGCTTATGTTTGCCTTAATGACTTTTATCATAGAAATGTAATTTACCACATTCATTAGTTAAATTGTGCTTAAATGTCTATCACTTCGAAAATTCAAAATTCTTAATTTAATTGCATTATATTTTATACATCTTCATTATATGCATATTGTGATGGGAGCCTTGTAAAGGCAACCTCATTTTGTAATTTGTTTGTCATCATCAAAAAGGGAAAGATTATTGACCTAATTAGATTTCAACCTATTTTGATGATAACAAATCAAAGCTTATAATTGTACAAATTGAGTGTGTTCACAGGACTTTAATGACACATGCACAATTGAGAAAGAAAAATGGAAGTCATGAAACATGAAAATCATATTCAAGTGGCTAAGATCCATGGAGCACGAGAAAAATCAAGAAGAAAAGAAAAAGACTTTAAGGACTTGAAGCTTTTCTAAGTGCAAATGCACTAGGACCTATGTAAGTTCACATACCATTGGTTATGTGTGAAAGCTCATAGGAGACCTTAGATGGACCATAGGTTTGTTAAATATTTCATGGCAAATCATTTTCGAAGTATAAAATGTGTTTTAAAATGTTTCGAAAGAAGTTCGGCAAAAAATATGCAAAAATTGTGTGAAAAACATTAATATACCTTCAGTATTTCATCCATAAATTTTTGTACAAAATTAATTTTGTTATGGAGTTTGAACAATTGGAAAGTAAACTTCCAGAGCTTCAATTTGAACACAAGAATGACCCTATTCGAAGTCCGAATGAAGGAGTTCTGGTCGTTTGAAGTCGGGCAAGTTATGTGGTCGCGAGTCAGTCCGAGGATCAGATCTAGTTGACTGCAGAGCAAATCAGTTGACTGAATGGGCTTGTCCAATCGACTGAACAGGCTAAATTTTGAATTTTGAACTTAACGGCTAGTTTGACATTTCCTTATTTGGCCCAACGGCTAGTACGATCTTTTGGCCTATAAATAGAGCCGTTGAGCTTTGGTTTCACGTACTTCAAACCTTCAAATCAACTCTCTCAAATATATCAATTTTGTTCTTCAAATTCTTCATTTTTATGAAATCTTTTTTTAGAGAAAGCCTTATAAATCTTCCATTGAGCTTTTCACTTGTATATCCTTTGGAGTGAACATTAGCGTGCTTTATTTGTATTCATTTGCTCGCTGAAGGAGCTTATTCATTGTATAATTCTATTTGAATTTCTTGTTATTCTTATTGTAACTTGAGAAGGTGATTCTCAAGAAAGGCCATTCCGTCAATTGAAAGAGAAAGAGAATTCCACCTATAAAGAGTGTGTACTTGAGGAGGGGGCATACTCAAGTGAGGCTACTCCGCCTAAACTAAGGAGAGTGGCTGCTCCGCCTACTGAAGGAGTGTTTAGTGGATTCCTCATAGCGGTTGACTTGAGACAAGGACGTACGCCGTTGCACCGAACCTTGTAAAAATTGTGGTGTCGTATTTCTACCTTGCTTACTTTTCATTCTTATTATTATATTATTGTTTATTGTTGCACCACACACATTTTATACACTTAAATCATTTGTTATTAAATCCATTCTTGTGAAATAAAATATATTGTGAAATAAAATCATTCATTTATTATTTTGTGTTTTCACTTTTCAAATTGTGAAATAAAATATACTTGTGAGTTAATCTTCTAACAAGAGGCTATATACTTGAAAGTATTCTTGTGAATTAAAAGATATCTTGCTTACAAGTGAATTGAAGGCTATACTTGTATTTTGATATTTGAATAATTTTTTAAATATCCAATTCACCCCCTCTTGGGATTACACACTTACTATCAGTCGCTACTATTGAGTTGGCGACCCCAAGGTTCAAAGATGGTGGCTCAAGGATTGGACATAGTGGGTTCACTAGTTTGAAGGATTTAATCATTTGGCTTGGATATTGAGCTTGGATCATTTTTTGAGGATCATTCTGAAGTACCATTCCACTTGATTTCATCATAAAAAACACCCGAACCAACCTAAGATTAAGCAGGGTCAAATTATGGTGTCTACAGTTGCCCTCTTTGATATAACTTGCATAGCAACGCGTGATGCGAGTTATATCAAAGATCCAAAGAGAACATCTATTTCACCGAACCATTAATCTTAGGCCATAAACACACAAGCATGCATGTGATGTTAGTCGTACTCGAATTTTTATCGAGCTGCCTACGTACCCCTTTGCTAGAGATCAGACCAAAACGTAGTTCTTTGGACAGATGCACATATGCAAGATGCAAACACTGGTATGATCAAACAATGCCCTAAAGATCGAGTCAAAAATCTAAAGGGGACACAATCAAATAAGTCAAAAATCAAGTCAAGATTTAAGAACACAGCCGGGGATAAAATAATTAAAAAATTCGAGTCAAAATCTTAAAAATTATCTTAACCAAGAAAACAACAATGAATTAACTAGGTCGAGTCAAGACCCAAAAATTCGAAACCATAACAGGATAAGGATAATTAAAAGTCGAGTCAAGACTTAAAATTATTCTTAACAGAGAGCAAACCACAAATCAATAGGTCGGGTCACAACCTAGAAATTCAGGACAAGCACGGGACAAGAATAATTAAAAGTCAAGTCAAGACTTAAAACTATTTTCATCGAAAGGATAACCACGAATTAATGAATTGAGTCAAAACCTAAAAACTCGGGACAAAAAATGAGATAAAAATAATTAAAAGCCGAGTCAAGACTTAAAACTATTTTCATTGAAAGGATAACCACGAATTAATAGGTCGAATCAAGATCTAAAAATTCGGGAGAAACACTGGATAAAAATAATTAAAAGACGAGTCAAGACTTGAAACTATTTTTATCGGGAGAAAACCTCAAATTAATAGGTCGAGTCAGGACCTAAAAATATGGGATAAAAACGGGATAAAAATAATTAAAAGGTCGAGTCAAGACTTTAAAATTAAATTTATATGGAAAAAAACTATAAATTAATAGGTCAAATCAAAACCTAAAAAATTTAGAATAAAAATAGGATAAAAATAATTAAAAAGTCGAGTCAAAACTTTAAAACTAAATTTATCGAGAGAAAACACAAATTAATAGATCAAGCTAAGACCTAAAAATTTGGAGACGAAAACAGGATAAAAATAATCAAAAAGTCGAGTCAAAATTTTAAAATTAAATTTATCAAGAGAAAAACCAAAAAACAAACTTAAAATTATTTGTGAAGAAAACATGACGCAAAAGAAGGTTTAAAATTATTTGTGAAGAAACATCACATAAAAGCCCCAAAAAACTCCCCTTAAAACCCTAAAACGTAATGATTACATACAAAAAAATGTGCATGCCAACTTTGGAGTTAGTGGTCGCCAGGTCCAGTCATGGAGAAAGGTGCCATGACCATTGATGGGTTCGCAGTCGCTGGAATAAATTCAAAACTAACATGGCGGTCGCCGTGTGGCGTATCAAAACATAGCGGTTGCCACTATTCAAGGTAGCGATCGCCAACTCCTGGTGCCAACAAGATCCCCCACGACACGCGGGTTAGGCCCTATTCACACCCTCTGCTCTCTCTCTCTCTTCTCCCTCGCACTTTCAAACTATTCTCTTGGCTTTCCCTTGCTTTCGAGCTTTTGCTTAGCTTTCAACCACTACCTTTGTCAAAGAAAGACACGGACACCTTGATGATATTTTTGGGGCACTACGGGAACCTTCTGCAGGCGAGAGCCTTCGTCAGGCTACTAAGGACGAGACCTGAACAGCCGCCGAGACACAGGCAGTAGTAGAGCAGGCAATTATAGATCATACGGCTGCGGATGAGGTTGAGGTGGACCAAACGTAGAGACACTAGGATTAAGATTTTGATGCTAACAGAAAAAGGTGGGTTTTTTTTCATTTTTAGTTTTTTAGAAAATCACAAAAATCTAAGGGGTGGTTTTTTTTTTCTTTTTTAGAAAATCACAACATCTAAGGGGGTGGTTTTTTTTTTGTTTTTTTTAGAAAAATCAAAAAATCTAAGGGGGTAGTTTTTTTTTTATTTATATTTTTTTTAGAAAAATCACAAAATCTAAGGTGGTGGTTTTTTAATTTTTTTTAGAAAATCACAAAAATCTAAGGAGTTTAGAATAAAGATTTTACCTAGCGCACTAGGGTTTGGGTGCCTAGTCTTCTAGGGCTTGAAAGAACTGATGAATCATTACACACACACGAACCTAGGGTCGAAAGATTTTTCTCACTCACCGAGGCTTAGGGTGTCTAGTCTTCCAGGATTTGAAGGAACCGAAGGGTCGTCACACGCATACAAACCTATGGTTGGGTTTTCCTGGCGCACCAGGGTTTAGGGTACCTAGTCTTCTAGGGCTTAAAAGAACCAAAGGATCGTCACACACACACACGAACCTAGGGTTTGATGATTTTCTTGGCTCACCAGGGCTTAGGGTGCTTAGTTTTCTAGGGCTTGAAAAAACCAAATGATCGTCACACACACACGAGCCTAGGGTTGAAAGATTTACCCGGCTCACCAGGGCTGAGGGTGCCTAGTCTTTTAGGGCTTGAATGAACCCAAGGATCGTTATACACATACGAACCTAAGGTTGAATGATTTACCTGGCTCACTAGGGCTTATGGTGCCTAGTCTTCTAGGGCTTGAAAGAACTAAAGAATCGTCACACATACACGAATCTCGGGTTGAATGATTTGCCTGGCTCACTAGGGTTTAGGGTGCCTAGTTTTCTAGGGATTGAAGGAACTGAAGGGGTCGTCACACACACACGGACTTAGTATTTTTTATTGCTTTCCTTTTCCTTTCACATTTTCTGAATTTCATTTGATTTGACTGCTCTTATTATATATTCTGATCATCTTCTGCTTTTCAGGTTGGCCAGTACGTCTGCGATTTCGGCGGCTATGCTTTCGGTGAGATGTTGGAGTGGTATGGTGCTCTTCTTGCTCCCAGTCGGGCCCTCATCGATGCCTCCAGCTTTGCTCGGTTCATACCCTTGCTGGGTAAAACTAGCAATGACCGGGTATGGTTGACAGCCTTGGGTGGGAGGTGGTGGGACACCACTAACACCTTTCATTTCTCTACCTTTGAAGCCATGCTGACGCCACTAAACTTTGCTATGATCACAAGCATCAGGGTTAAAGGTGCCCCCATTCCATTTAACCGGGACATCGTTCGCTCAACAGATGCTTTGACATACCTTCTGGGTACCGTACTAGTCCAGATCGAAAGAGACCGAGTCAGGAACACTTGGTTCTTTGAATACTTTTGCCACTTTCATTGTACCGAGCCCCATCATTATGAATGGGTTGCTCGCACTTTCCTGTTGTACATGTTCGGTACCTCTTTATTCTCGAACAAGAAAAATACCATGCATCTCCAATATCTTGGCACTCTCATCCACCTCTGCTGGATATCCACATATGATTGGGGAGGAGCTGCTCTTGCCACGCTCTACAGTTCGATGAGGGCCTTAACCCGATTCCCTAAGGAGCTCAGCATTTGGGGATACTTGAGGGTCTGAGAGGTATGTTTCAGTTTCTATACACTGTTCATTCATTTCTTCTGTTAGCCGTTATCTATTCTTCTGCTGGCACATTCTCATTACAGTTATGAACTTATGAGTTCCTTAGACTACATGTTCCGACAAACTCTACTGCTGATCCTCTGATTATCCCCCGTCCTGCTCAATGAGCTCATGGCCTAAAGGGGAGAAAGAGCAGAGGGAAGGACCTGGAGAGGTTCCAAGCATCTTTAGATCAACTGACTCCTAACCAGGTACTACTTCTTGCTCTATTCTTAACTTATTGCTTATTGCTTTATATATCAATTAATCACTGCTTATTATACTGTACATTATTCTATGCAATGTTCGCTGATCACTACTCACTACGTTGTACTTACCCACTAAATTTTTGTAGGTTCGTTGGGATGTCTGGCGAGGGATGGAGAGCCAGGTTAGCGAGAATTTGTTGTGCAGCCATGGTGCTTCTTCGAGATGAATTCTATTGGAGGGCCCCTTCTACAAAGAGTATTATTTGGGAGAGAGGGTAGTCCAATAGTCTCTTAGTTTTAACCATTTTTTGATCCCAGTGGCTCCTCCAGCCCATATGCGTCGGACGGACATGATGAGCCATTTTGACATTCTACTTGAGATGACAAGGACCCTTACCTCGGAGCTGTTGGGGCCCAAGGGAGATTGCATATCGTGGGCCCAAGCACATCTACTAAGGCCATTGGGCCCTAGGCCAGCCCTTCCTACTAAATGGAGGAGAGGATGAGCACCGGTGGCCGTTCTTAACACTGATGTAGGAGCTACAGTTAGAGAAAGGCTACTGCTGGTCTAGATGCTAATGGAGCCGCTGCCGTTGGAGATGGTACTGGTGCCGCTGGAGGGATGATAGGCCCAGAGATTCCATGAGAGATTCATACCGTGGTATATGGCTACCCCTTTCCTCTTCCAATTTTGGTTCCACCACCGCTGGAGTTTAGGGTTGAGGCCGGTCAGGTTTGTCTTTGTTCTTCCTTCTTCCTTTTGATTACTTTCTTTACTTCTTTAGTTTATTGGAATTGCCTATCTCTCTTTTTTAACAGGTTAACCAGGCGTAGCTAGACCGCCTGCTACTAATATTCACAGGTCAAAGGGCACTGATCCGTCAGCTTGATTCCACCGTACGAGTAGCTGGCATTGCCTTTGCTCTTATGGCCATAGAGAGTATCTTCTAACCTTTTTGACTTCTTTGCCTTTTTCTGTACTTTTCTTTAATCCGTATCTTCTTTAAAAAACCACCGACACCAGCCACCAGTATAGTACAATCGCAAGCTCCGATCCAGCCTCGTGTTTTGGTCCAGGCTCTAGCTCAAGGCCGCGGGTCCCATGCCTCTTCTTCTCGAGCTCACTCCAGAGAGTCTATTTCTTATGCCAAGAGATGTTCCCGCATGATATCTTTTTCTTCAAATGGTAGTGATGACAGCGATGACCTGTTCGAGGACGTCATTTTAGATGATGCTGAGTCTTCTTCCCACGGGGTCTGCTAGAGGTGTTGAGAGAGAGAGATTTCTCCCCCCTCATTTATGTATTTGTACTTATCTCACAGTTCCAGCTACATTTTGATACATTATTTTTATGGGTCTGTCTGCCCTAAATTTATTGGTTATTGGGCCTAGGTGCCCCTATCTCACATACATTTGACATACTTGGGCCTTTATGCCATTTTCCTTTTCTACATATACACTGTTTGCATAGTTTACCTTTTATTTACTGCTATTGAAATTGTCTTTACTATATTGCGTCATGGATTCTCTCAAATTGCAAAGCAAACTAAGTGTTGACACTTTATTTACCTTTATGATAAAATAGGGGCCTCGTAATACAAAAAATGCAAAAAGAGTGCCAAAAAGGTGTACCTGCCACCTTGTGATATGGCAGTCGCTAACTTGCAAAGTGGCGGTCGCCAGGTTGTGAAAGTGGCAACTTATACTCAGCCTGGCGGTTCATACTTATGACATGACGGTCGTGCACTCCCAGGTGGTGGTCGTGTACTCCGAGGTGGTGGTCGTGTACTCTAAGATGGCGGTCGTGTACTCTAAGGTGGCAGTCGCCAGAGTCTTTGTACTTTTTTGAATCTTTAGGTGTTCAGCATTCTCATGCCTTATAAATATAGCTTGTGGTCCTCCATTTTATGTTACTTTCAATTCAATGGCCTCTTTCCATAACTCACTTTCTGCATGGATCGAGGAGTTTTCACAAGTTAAACGTTTGAACTTTGCATCATTCAGTATTAACTCTTTGTTCTCCTTGATGATTGTCAAGATCAACGAACCACTGCTAAAGGCTGCTACCTAACTATGGGACCCGCAATCCCATGTTTTCACTTTGGTCTTAAATAAATGTGTTCCACTGTAAAAGAGTTCGCTGCTATTCTAGATTTGTCCCCAAGGAAATTTGTAATTGTGTCAACTTTTTTTTCTCTCTAGCTAACAACAGATAATACAACTCTGTGGCTTATCGAAGATGGAGGCTTCTCTCTTGGCATCTGATGGCTGTCTCAATATTCCTTGGATTATTGAGAGGTTTCATCCTTTCGGTGACCTCAGTGACCTCGATCCTCAACTATGGCGCCACTATGCTTTATGTTTCTGCCTCCTTGCTCGTTACCTTCTCATTCCTTCTGATGGACGAGTCAGCTGCTCACTGGTTGACATTGCGAGTAAAATGTGGTTGGGCAAGGATTTTGTTTCGATAGTTCTTGCTAAGACTCTGACTGGCTTGGATACTGTTTGTCGAGGAGAGACTACTACTTTTTTCGGTAGCCCCTTGCTTCTTCAAGTAAGATTAAAGCATTTTTTCCCCATTTCTCTCAACTTAAACACACTGTCAGCTGAAAACACACTGCCCTCGATCCCTAGATTAATCACCTCCCACTTGCTTATGAGTCTTCAACAATCAATTTATTTCCTCTTTGGGCCTTTGTCGAGGGCTTTTTGTTGTGCCCTAAAGCGGGTTAGTTTCACCCCAACTCAACCATTACTATCAATTTTATTGATTTCTCTCGGTTCTTAACCCTTTATAGATATGGATGATAGAGAAAGTAAATCTCATGCAAAAATTGACTACTAATAGATATAGTGCAACGGCCCTAGTTTATCGCCCTTACTATTAGATATGCACTACCGAGACAATTTGAAGATAGTATCTTTCCTCTTAAACGAGAGCAAACATTACTTGTCAGTGCTCTTGGTGGCAGATCCCTACCATGACTTTGACCACTATGGACCATCCCGGCATCCTGTTGATTAGCTTGCGACAGTCTACTTTCTATTACCCACATTGGATCATGCGGCAGTTCATTCGTAGTCAGATCGTATTCCACGATGTTCGAGATCGCTTGTACTCATCTTCACTCCATGCCCCATTTCTGGCGAGGCATCAGGAGGCTTGGCCATCTCGCTCCCTGATAGAAATGTAGGAGTTGCAGTGTTAGGGTTGGTATACTGAAAATCATATTTTTAGTATTTAATTTTATTTTAATAAAATTAATTTTTTGTTTTATAAGAATCTTTATAAGTAGTGTATGTGTATCATTTTCTTAATATTATGCATGAATATCAGCTATTTTGTATAGTATTTAATCTGGTGTGCAGAGTACGGCTTGCATACAGAAGATCAGATTTTAGGTTCTTGCATAATATAAGTTTTATGTTCATAATTTATAGAAAAATAGATATACCATCGGTACGACTGTGGCATAGAATTTTAGTAGGTCTATCTTGGTTACGGATAATAGATAATAGTGTCTCTATTGTTCCGACTCTTTATGCTAGCATACTTTGCGTGTATTGAACGGGACATTTGGGGTAATTAATTGTATACTGACTATATAAATTAATTTCATACCCCAAGATTATTATGAATAGAGCTTACCATCTTAATCCTAAAATAATTATTAATTTGCATATATTTAATATTCGTTATTTTGATTCATTAGAGGGTGCGATCCTATATGGGTCTATATTCCTGGTGAGTTGGATAGCGGTATTATTTATATGATGAATAATAATTGTTGGCAGAATTCACGTCCCAAAAGATCGGGATTGACGATACCCCCTTAAGGAAGTTTATAAGTTTTGACTAGGCCAAAACCCTACAAATGGATTTAATTATTCAGTGGTCAAATAAGTTTAGCAGAAGAGCTTAAGAAATATCAAGATACCTATTAAATTATATTGTCAGTAATTAAATTTAATTAGCGGGTATCGAAAATCTTAACGTGGAGAGAATTGATAAGCATTTAGTAACAGGAGTTCAATGCTATGCGGTCTTGAGATTGTAGGTTAGAGTGCAATTATAGTTCTTTAGTGGTATGAACTGTAATTTAGTGTTTTATGAAAATTCTAGAAACCACTACTGATTTTTCATAGTTGCATATACCGCTATGAGGTTTGCTTAATTGCATAAACTACTGATACATATTTGTGTTCCACTGAAAATCTTACTCATAATCACTCCCCAGGTTCTTGCTGTAGTCCTATAAATATGTGGGTAGACTGAACCAGTTTCATAACTTATCTTCTAAGACTAAAACTTCCAAGTTCTTCCAGTAAACATTCTTAATAGATTGTAATACACCCTACATTCAAGAATAGCGTAAGGGAATACAGTAGAAGATCTGACAGAAACTTCAACTTGTATTCAAATCAAAGTTGATGATTCGACCGGTAAAATGGTATTCTTCTAAATTAACTTCTGATGCACGGATTTTATTTTGATCGTTCGTCATCAAATTTTTTTATCTAAAGCCATTTTATTTTTTGTTTTCGGTTATCGGGGCCGGGTACTTTTAGAACTGTTGTTAACTTTGTTTTGCAGGCATTCTAATCCTAATTTTATGATCATCATTTATTTTTCATGTTGTGACTGATGATTATTTTTTTAATCATGAAGGTTGACCGTGATAGATCGAATGTGAGCCTTAGAGATATAGGATCGATGTAATAGCTATTTTTTTTAAAAATATCTATTTAGATTATTTAAGAACATGTTGAACATATTCAAGAACATGAAGAACAGAGATGGCTCTGGCAGTGGTTTAGATTTTTACAAGCTACGGATTGTGGTGAGTTTTTTAATGGTTTTAAATAATTTTTTCTAGTGAATTTTTCTACAGTATTTATGAATAAAAAATAGCATAGAAAGTAAGTCAAAAACAGCAAGAAAAAATTACCAAAATAGCTCGGCTCCGACGACTTTACCGGCGACAGTTTATGATTTTAGGCTATTTTTTAGGTAATTTTTTAAACATAAAATAGTAGTAAAACATACCCCAAAATATTGTCAAAAACTTGAAAAAAAAACTAGACCAAAATCATAATCCAAACAGGCGACAAATAGGTCGGCTGCAGCAGTGGCTTTTAGGCATTTTTTTTTACAGTTTTTCGGGCTATTTTTGAACAATTTTTTTAATAAAAAAAATTTCCTTTTCAAGAGTTTTTCAATGGTATAAAGTACTTCGAAAATAGAGTTTGGGAAGAGGTCAAAAAAGTCTCGGGAAGTTGACAGTTCCAGGCGGCGGCGCATAGGAGCGACGGCGGTCTGTTCCAGTAGGTTTTCTAGCATTTTTTGAGCTATTTTTGAGCAAATGTTTTCATAAAAAATAATACTTTTTGAAAGCTTTCTTTTGAAATAAAGTACGTCGAAAATGGAGTTCAAAAAGAGGTCAAAAAAGTCTCAAAAAGTCAGCTTTGCGGTGCTGTTATGGCCAGCAGCATTTTTTGGGCAATTTTTTAGCAAATTTTTTGATAGAAAAATCTCATATTTTGAGAGCTTTCTAACGGCATAAAACTCGTCAAAAATGGAGTTCGGTTGAGGCAGCAGGAGCCGCCTGAAGATGGCAGCGGCTAGGTTACGCCAGCGGTGGCTGGTGGTGGTCCGACAGTTTCTTTCTCCTGGGGATGCTTTGTGTTAATTTTTTGATAGATACGGGACTGATTTGATATATATTGATATATCAGATAGTATCAAGAAAGTTTAATGCAAATAGGATACAAGAATCAGAAATAAAAGAGGATTATTTCAGCTTATCCTCTTCGGGAGACTGAAATGCTTTAGCGTTTCACTTGGATCATAAAATCAGGACATCTATTTATATATATATATATATATATATAATTTTATTTAAATAAAAAAAATTTGGTTATTTTATTTTTTATAAAATATTACGTTTAAGATGATTTTTCATAAAATCATATATATTAGAAAAACGTGAGAATTAATTCCGAATTTTAAATTAATTAAATAGAAAAATATTTAATTAAAATAAATTATTATTTTTCTAAAAATGTGGAACGAAAAATAAAGTAAATAAATACCTTTAATCACTACCTTAGCTGAAAAGCTGAAGAAAAAATGGTGCATTTATTAAATTTTATTTGTTAGGCATTTAAACACGAAAAGATGGTTTAATAAACTAGAATTTTTAGAATCGTGCACATGAAAATATTTCATTAAATGAGCAAAAGATGTTTTCAAAATTAATAAATTTATTTTAATTAAATAAATTTTTATAACCCTAAAAAATATTTTAAAAATATATTGGAGAGAAAAAATTTATTCATAGATAAATTCCGCAGTCTCTATCACCAGTTTGTAGACGATGCAATTAAGCTCTGCGTGTTGACAGTAAGGCCTTTCTCCCCCCAACAAACAAATTAATTGCAGTATCGCTAGTACAAACCTTCTTTAAAGATAATTCTGGATAATTATTAGTGTGGATTACTTCACCTTCTGAAGTGTTCATTGCGAACTGATTGATTAGGGATGGTTAACACTTAACTGTATATAATAGTATCATTTCCAACTGAGACACTGCTATTATATACTGAACCGAAACTATGTCAGCAATTTAATTTTACTTGCCAGGGTCAATTTCCTAGATAGTAAAATTAAAAGAAATTGGCCTATCTAGTCTTGTGAAGAATAGTAGACGTCCTCACATCGAGACATGCTATTTTCAAGTTGCCAAGCTGCTGGCGAATTAATTTTAAAATGGTAGAGGGCAATCAAATTAAAATTAATCCATAATTTTGCTCATCATAATTAACGATTTTTTAATTATGAGATTTTCAGAATTAAAATGGCTTTTAATCCACCCGCTTCAATACTCAAAGAAAACAAATTTACTGGACCAAATTCTGTTGACTAGAAAAGTAACTTGGATATAACTTTAACTACCAATGGTATTTCTTCAATACTATAAAATGTGTTTATTTTTTAAAAAGGTTTTTCCTCGGGGCTGAAAGGAATGAGAAGAAAAAAGTTTAGAAATACGGAGACACAATTTCTAGGGTAGTTAGTGGGCCACGAACAAGTGTGAAAATGCCGAAAGATAGATATTTTTACTATAACCAGATACAGCACTAGAAAAAGTTGTGTCTAGTATTTCTCAGTAAGCAAAACAACAAGCGTAATTTTTGTTCACTGGTTGTGAATACATGTTTAACGATGTTATCTATCAATACCTAGTGTGTAGATACGAGAGCCGCTAATCATGTCTGTAATTCTTTGTAGGGGTTCTAAGAAACTCGACAACTTAGTAATGGAAAAATGTATCTACATATAGGTAAAATAAAAAGGTAACAACAGTTGCAATAGGAGATGTCACTCTCAGTTTTCGTAGAGATCGGGTTTTAATATTGAGAGATTGTCATTATGTACTTACCATTAGAAGGAACTTAGTTTTCGTTTCTGGATAGGTTAAAGATGGATATTTTATTTATTTTAATAACTCTATGGTTATTAAGGATAATAAATATGTTATCTGTTCTGGTATATTGGTGAATGATCTTTATATTATTACTCTAATATCTCATACACTACAACTGACTAAAATAAGTAACACTTCTAATTTACTATATGAGATAAAGTTTTTTTCTTTAATGAATCAAACGTTTCTTTGGCATATACACTTGGGTTATATTAATCTAAAAAGAATAAATAGACTGGTAGCAAATAAATTTTTGAGTTCATTGGAAGTGGAGGTACTTCTAGTCTGTGAATCTTGCTTAGAAGATAAAATGGCTAAGAGACCATTTTTGACCAAAGGCTATAGAGCTAAAGAACCGTTAGAGCTGGTTCATTCTAATGTGCGTGGTCCTATGACAATTGGGGCTAAAGATGACTTTAAGTACTTCATCAGTTTCATTGATGACTACTCAAGGTATGGATACATTTACCTGATGCACCGTAAGTTTGAATACTTTTAGAAATGTAAAGAATTCAAGACGGAGGTGGAGAAGCATCTAGGTGAAAGTATCAAATCACTATGATCCGACCATAGTAGAGAATACCTCTTTGGAGAATTTAAGAACTACTTGTCATTAGAGAGGATTACATCCAAGTTGGCGGTACCTAGCACTTTGCAGCAGAATGGTGTAGCAGAAAAAAAGAATATGACTCTTATGGAGATGGTAAGGTCAATAATGAGTTATTTAGGTTTACCCGATTCATTTTGAAGACTCTCTTTAGAGACAGCTGTTTACATTATGAACATGGTACCTTCTAAGTTAGTACCTTCTACTCACATAGAATTGTGGACCGGGCAAAAGGCTCGACAGAAATACATTCAAATTTAGGGGGATCCAGCACTTGTACTGAAAGGAAACGCAGGTAAGTTGTAAACGAGGACAGAAATCTGTTTCTTTGTATGGTATCCTAAGGGAACGAAGTATAGTCTATTTTATAATCCTAAATATCAAAAGGTCATTATTAGCACCAATACTCGATTCTAGGAAGAGAATTATATTATAGATCATATGCCCAAAAGCAACATTGTGAGACCCCGAACCTTGTTAATTTTGATATATATATATAAATGTTGACGTGTTTTTCCTTCATGTTATATATCATCGATGCTTGGTTTATATTTTGGGTTGTAGAACAGCATGTATAGATGTGTTTAACGCTTTTTCGGACCTTGTTTAGGCTTGTTTGGGTTGGCCTTAGAACACCAAAACCAAGACAAAATAGTAGGTTCAAAACCTTGAGGTTCGATCGACTGGACAGCTATGTTCGGTCGATTGAACAGCTTTTTTTGAGTTCAGTCGACTGAACTGTGGCAGTTTGTGTTTCTCGAGGAACTTCAGTCGACTGAACAGTGTTTTTGGCGTGCCTATATGTATTTCAGCCCCTGGAATGTTTGGAGAAAAGCTTCTTTCCTCATGTTCTCTGCCTTCTCTCTACATTTTTGACCTGTCCAAGCCTAGTTTTCGACAATCAGCTTGTGGAACCCTGCTATTCACTCTGCTAGCTTCGCGCTCATCCGGCCTAATTCTCGTTCCGACGAGACCTAATTTTTTAGGCGTCGGGTTTCGACCCAACGAGGTAGGATTCTAGACCCTGCTACTGTATTAGGGTATTATATGTAATTGTATATTTTTTCTCCGATAGAAAATGCATGAAATGTCATACCTATGTTTTAACCTTGGTTTTTCGGGTAAAAAGCATATTTTTCGCTTTTCTTTGTTTAGTACATCATATGACATGTGATTTTATGGTTTTTAAATGAACTTCTTGAAAACGGTGATTTTTGTTGGAAAATGGAAGATTTGAAGAAAATCTCAACATTTCATGTTTTGGAGGTTTGGAGCTCCCCTTCGGGGTTGAGTCTCAGGTTTTGAAACGTCTTGTTGAAAACGGGATAAAACATTTTGAAAATGCTTTGTGTGATCTCCTTGTTGAAGGATGGATCTAAATACATGTCTAATGTATTTTGGGAGAATGTTTTGTAGTTGAGCTACAGTTCTGTTTTTAGAAGTGTTAGAGTCACGCAGCGAAAAAAGTTCGATAAATGACGTCGTGACCATAAAAAACGACGTTGTGCGATTTTCATGAAAAACTACAAAATAATCTGATATTTTATGATTAAATATACCTTCAAGAAACTTGAACAAGTTTCTTTGATGCCGAACAACAATCCGAGACGACCTAACGATCTTCTCACGTATATCCCGACGCACACGATGATCCCGGCGAGTGGGCACCGATCCGAATTTTCGTGTATTCTTGCATTAGTTTCTTTACACACTTGAATGCTCTCAAAATCCAGAAATTAATCAAGATGGAGAGAGAATGGGGCGGCCACCATGATGGAAGAGAGAGATAAATATGATATCTTAAAATATATCACTTCCATATATTTTTAGTCTCCCTTACCTTATCTCTATTCCATATTTTAGAAACAAGATTTGAGACTAAAAATAACCCTCCTTATCCCTCTCTAGGGCCGGCCACTAGGGAGAAAATCTCTCGTGTGCCAAATACCAAAAATGCCCCTAATGAACTAATTTAATTCTCTTAATCGTCCCTACAGTAAAACCGACAATCAAATTAAATTAATTCAAACTCGAAACCAATAAGAAAAATATCCGTGCGTATAGTGGGCTACGTGAGGGATCACGAGGAAGTATAAGGCTCAGGCTAACCGTACGAGAAAACCGGATATCCATAACTCTGTCCCCGAGTTAGATCCTTTCTCGCACGAGCCAGAACTTATTCCACTAAAGGTCCTGACTGAACTCCCAGCCCTAACTCAAATTATGTCTTGAGTTTTCAATTATCAAATACACTGAATTCTCCCCACGTTTAAGATACGAATTCCCGATAAATAAATTAGGTTACAGACAACCCGATTTAATTATCCTCTTCTCATCGCAATCGCACCGCTTAATCTTTTGATATGCCGGATCCGAAGATCCACTGTACAGATTTTGCATAATCAAACTTATAAGCAAAACACACGAGGGGAAACTCCTCAACCTAAATCGGACGTGATTTTCGTCAACTGATTATCAATCATCGGATAAACAATGCCAGTACCCAACTCATCAGTATTGTTGATCTCATTAAGGAAATCGCAACCATGGATGACTCAAAGTACTGTACATCATTTTAACACAATTAATCAATCACTTCAGGTTTTAAGAGTTCGTGCAATACATGATAATACAGGATATGAATCAAATTCATATAGTCAGTATATAATCGATCATCCCGTAGATCCCGCTTAATACACTCCAAGTGTGCTAGCACATCGAGCTCAAACATAGAATTTCCAAAATCTGAATTCAATCCGTTCGGCTTAGCCAAGACCAGCTACTATAACGATGTACTATAATTGTACCAATGGAATGTACAGGTCATTTGCGATTGTGAGCCTACCTGTATAATCTGTCAGAACCTTTAACCTGATCATTCGTGCAGCACGCACCGAGTCAAATACTAAACAGAATATACGGACTATGCATTCATACATCACAAATGTATATATAAAACCATAAATGCAAAATTATTTCAAATATTTCTCATTAATATGTCAGGAATCCAGAATAAAATACATAAAAAGTATGACTTTTCAGTATACATTCTCAATAATCTCTCACTTATACTCAAAGCCATGCAGGAACACAACTGACACCTAACCCTTATACATGATTATCAAAGACTTTCTGAGACAACGCCTTAGTAAAAGGATTCGCTAGGTTATTCGCATATGCTATCTTGGAAACTACCACGTCTCCACACTGCACGATCTCCTGGATGAGATGATACTTTCTCTCAATGTGCTTTCCTTTTTTCTGGACTCTTGGTTCCTTCGAGTTCGCAATCGCTCTATTGTTATCACAATATAGTAGAATAGGCGATTGTACCGAGGGTACCACATCCAAGTCCATAAGGAAGTTTATGATCCAAACTTCTTCCTTAGCTGCATCCGAAACTGCAACATATTCAGCTTCCATGGTAGAGTCAGCAATACAAGATTGGTTCACGCTCCTCCAACTGATGGCTCCACCTCCCAAGGTAAACACATAGCCCGAGGTGGATCTCTTAGAATCTCTATCTACCTAAAAATCTAAGTCAGTATACCCAAGAGGTACAAGACTATCAGCCTGGTACACTGACATATAGTCCCTAGTCCTTTTTAAGTACTTAAGTATATCCTTGATCGCAGTCCAATGCTCTTTTTCTGGATTAGACTGATATCTGCTTACCATGCCTACGGTATAATAGATATCTGGTCTAGTATAGAGCATGGCATACATGAGACTTCCTACTACTGAAGCATAAGGAATACCTCTCGTCCTCTCTATCTCCTTAGGTGTCTTAGGGCGCTGATCCCTAGATAGAGTAATCCCATGTCTAAAAGGAATAAATTATTTCTTAAAATTTTTTATGCCAAATCGAGCAATAATCAAGTGAATGTAATGGGCTTGGGACAAGCCCAACATCCTACGTGATCGGTCTCGAATGTGCTTGACCTCAAGGATTTGGCCCGCTTCTCCCAAGTTCTTTATGTCAAATTGACTCGATAACCACACCTTCACCGAAGAGAGCAACCCCACATTATTTTCGATTAGGAGAATGTTATCAACATAAATGACTAGAAATGCCACCTTATGCCCATCGCGCTTCTAGTACACGCAATACTCGATAGGACGCTGATCAAAGCTAAATCTTTTAATCGCTTGGTCAAATCGAGTGTTCCAAGACCTCGATACTTGCTTCAGCCCATAAAAAGATTTCTTAAACTTCCAGATCATGTGCTCTTGGCTCTTTGCTATGAACCCATCTAGCTGCGTCACATAGATGCTCTCGTCAAGACTTCCGTTAAGGAATGCCGTCTTGATGTCCATTTACCAAATCTCATAATCGAGATGAGCAGCAATAGATAAGAGAATCTGAATGGATTTAAGCATAACCACCGGTGAATAGGTTTCCTCATAATCGAATCCTTCTTTCTGAGTAAATCCCTTCGCAACAAGCCTAGCTTTGAAAGTTTTTACCTTCCCGTCTACTCCTCTCTTTTTCTTGAAAATCCATTTGCAACCGATGGGTTTTATCCCATCTAATGGATCCACAAGCTCCCAGCCCTGATTAGAGTACATAGACTCTATCTCAGATTCCATAGCCTTTTGCCATAATTCTGCATCCTTGTCTTGCAGTGCTTCATTATACTTTCTGGGTTCGGTATCATGTTCTTCCAAGATCTTGTCGTAAGACTCTCCCAAGAACATGAACCTTTCGGGTTGTCGAACAACCCTCTCACTACGACGAAGCTCCTGCTATGTACTCACGATAGGTGGTATCTCATTCCGTTCATTAGGTATGTTTTTCGTTTGTACCAAATTTTTATTACTCACCTCTTCAAGAAAAACTTGTGGCTGGGGTTTGTGATTTATTACATAATTCTCTTCCAAGAATCTAGCATTTGTACTAACAAATACCTTCTGACTCTTAGGATCATAAAATAAACCACCTTTAGTTTCTTTAGGGTATCCTATAAAAAAACAGACATCTGTCTTTGGTTCCACCATACTTGCATCTCCCACCAACACATGTGCTGGGAAACCCCATATCCGGAAGTGTTAAGACTTCGCTTACGCCCAATCCATAACTCCAAAGAGATTTTGGGAACTGCCTTAGTAGGCACCGAATTCAGAATACATGCCTCCGTTTCAAATGCATACCCCCCAAACGAATGTGGTAAATCAGAATAACACATCATACACCTCACCATCTCCTTAAGGGACCTATTCCTCCTTTCCGCTACACCATTCTGCTGAGGCATACCTGGTGCAGATAACTGAGATGTTATCCCATGTTCTGATAAGTAGTTCCTGAACTCCCCATAGAGGTATTCACCTCCACTATCAGATCGTAGAGTTTTGATACTTTTACCTGTCTACTTCTCTATTTCTGCCTTAAACACTTCGAATTTATCAAAGGTTTCAGACTTGGGTGAAGCAGGTAAACGTATCCATACCTAGAGTAATCGTCAATAAAAGTGACGAAATACTCATACCCACCTCTTCCCTGGATGTTCATGGGACCACATAAATCAGAGTGAACCAATTATAACACTTCTTTAGCTCTAAGTCCCTTGGTCGTAAACGGGCTCTTGGTCATATTACCTTCTAAACAGGATTCGCAGACTGGAAGTGCCTTCACTTCCAATGACCCTAAAGGTCAATTTTCAACCAGTCTTTGTATTCTTTTTAGATTATCATGACCTAAACGAAGATGCCAAAGTAGTGTTTGGTTTAAGGAGGAAACTTTTCTTTTAAGTGGTAAAATATGTAAATTAGTCACCTCATTATTTTTATCAGTAGAAATAATATGGTGTAAAATATAAAGAGTATTTTCCAATGTACAACGACAGATAAATTGTTTTCCAATCATAATACTGCATGAAAGCTTATTAAAAAAACACAATATCCATCATTCCCCAAATAGGAAATCAAAACTAAGTTCTGCCTGATTTGGGATACATATAAAATATTTTTCAAAATTAAACACTTATTATTACTGAAATAAAAAACTACTTCTTCCACTGCAACAGCAGACACTTGGGAGTTAATCCCCATCTGAAGGTATACCTCGTCCTCTCTAAGCTGCCTGGTTACCTGGAACCCCTGCAAAGAATTACAGACATGATTAGTGCCTCCCGTATCTACACACCAGGTTTTCGTAGATACAACCGCTAAACATGATTCAACTATTAGAGAAAAAGCAATAGCTGCAGCTAGCTTGTTCTTTCGGTCAAGATAGTCCCTCTTCCAGTGTCTTGGTTTCTGACAAAAATAGCACGCGGCCTTTGGTGCCTTTACCTTCGCCTTAGCAAACGATGGCTTAGCCTTGCCAAACTTTTTTGTATTTTTCTGTTACTGCCCTTTATTTTTCTTCTTGCCACCTCTTGGCCTACAAGTAGAAGCCTTTTCAACAACAAATGCATGGGTTGGCTTGCGGATAACACCTTCCGCTGCCTGTAATTCTTTCAACAATTCTGCCAAAGAAAAATCTAATTTGTTCATAGTATAGTTTTAGCATAATTGTTGAAACGAATCAGGCAGTGACTGGAGCACGATATCGATTTGGGATTCCGCATCGATTTTTGCTCCAAGGACCTCCATCTCGTTAAGAAGACCGATCATCTTCAAAACGTGGTCCCTAACAGGTGTACCCACAGCCATGGTTGTGTTCATGAGAGCCCTCATGGTCACCTGCCTTGCTGCCCGACCCTGATCACCAAATATTTCTGTAAGATTCAACATGATCTCAGCTGCAGATGCCATAAACTAATGCTGGCTTTGCAGAACATCCGACATAGATGCCGGGATGTAACAACTAGCCATTCGATCAGTCTTCACCCACTTCTCATAATCCTGAATCTCATGTTCGGTGGATCCACTATGAGGAATGGGAGGGCAGGGGTCTTGCAACACAAACCTATAGTCGTCAGAAGTCAAAACAATATCGAGGTTCCATTTCCATGTGATAAAGTTTGGTCCAGTTAGTTTATGTTCCTTGAGAATTGCCACAAGTGGATTGAATGATCCTATTATTAAATTCTGAGAAACAAAAGAGAAAACTTTTTAATTCTTTTATCAAATTAGGGTCCCTTAACCTTTTAATTTAAAAAGAATTATTGACAGCCCGAATTTTTCGTAATTAAGCACGCCACGTAGTGTGGACATCTACTAATCAACACCCGTCTGGACAGACATACCAGTCTATTAATTTACTGTCGGAACCAAATATCATAATAAAAAACCACCGGTCCAGAGTCACATCAATTGATAGACCACGTAGTGTGGACGTCTAACAATTAACGAACAAAAAACTACTAGGTTTTTTTATTCCTTGATATAAGGCATTCCATGTAAATTAAATAGCCAATAAATTTTGGTCCCCACAAATAAAAACAGTGACTCCTTAGGGAGGATATTTTTATTCACGGGTTAAGTGTATAACCATTGCCCTTAATTTGAAAATACTGTGTCAAAACCCTGGGCCCGGTGAACGAACCCTACTTCGCACTATTTTCAAATTTACTTCTTTCAAAGATTCATACCGGAGATACCATGATTATAGCCCTTCCTTAGTAAAATCAAAAGTCGAAACCGGCGCGCGAGCTATAATCACATCTCCTACGAACGTGTAATAAAGACCGTAAGATTTATCTGTGACTAAACCTTTCTCCTACTTAATATTTTAAAAATTGAGAGTTTTTACTTTTTGTTCATTTTAAACGATTAAACATATTTTAATTTTCGATTAAAATAAATCCGTTTTTAATCAATTAAAATATTCCTTGTTTAACCTTAATAAAATAAACAAAAACTTGTCTTATTTAATTTTGCGGAAAAAATTAATTACCCGAATTTTAATTAAAAAACATTAATTAATTTTTGACACAAAAATTAAATAAATAATTATCTATTTATTTTCTCATTTTAAAAAATTGGTAGGATTATTTATTTTATAAAACTGTTTTTCCTAATATACTTTCGATAATTAAAATCATGCATAAAAGGAAAAACAAATAAAATAAAATCCATCCATGCAATTAAATAAAATAAATAATTAAAATAACGACAATTAAATAAATAAAAGTCGTTATGATCCGGATCCTTCATTTAATCTTTTAATCCAACGGTCTCGGATTAAAGATTAAACAGTTAGGGTTTTGAAACCCTAAACGAGCCGTCAAAGACTCGACTTTCCTCCTCAGCCCCCAGACCACCATCACAGCCCTGGACCACCGCTGGATCGCTGGAAAAAGTCAGAAAAAAAAATTCCCAAACAACCCCTTTCACTGTCGAAAATTCTGTTGTGTACCAGCTTTGCGCGACCAACTTTCAACGGCTGTTTGACGCGTCTCCCGGACCCAAAAGTGTCCCAAAAAATTACTTGAGTTTTCTTACATCCCAAAAAAGATCCCCGCAAAACATCGCCTCAAAATTCAAAGCATAAGTGCCCCGAAAAAATTCTCAAAAATTGCATCACTGTAGAGGTGAGATTCTGCAGCACCTTCTTTCAAAAAATTTTCGAACGCCTTCCTATCGTCGCCTTGCCGCTATCGAACCACCGTTGGAAAGCTAACGAATTGAACTTAATTCTAGCGAAAACATCGCTTCGAAAAAAATACTCAGAATTCTCAAAAACTGCTGCCTAACGCAGCGACAGTGCGCTGTCCGCACAGGTTGCCGCTGCTCCTTCTTGCTTTTCTTTCCCGTTTTCGATCTCCATTTTGTGATTCGATTTACAAGATGAATCCATAAAAAATAAAATGAAATATAAATTACATCGCATAACCTATGCCTCAACTCGCAAGGCTTACATTCAACCTAATCTCGATTTAAAAACCGTCCAGATACGCGGTCAAAAAACGATATAAATAAACCATACATTCAATCGATTAATGAACTGGATCATAACGACGTAAGCTGCAAAACAAAGTAACTCGGATATAATTTTAACTACCAATGGTATTTCTTCAATACTATAAAATGTGTTTACTTTTTTAAAAGGTTTTTCCTCGGGACCGAAAGGCATAAGAAGAAAAAAGTTTAGAAATAGGGTGACACGGTTTCCAGGGAAGTTAGTGGGCCATGAATAAGTGTGAAAAAACTGAAAGACAGATATTTTCACTATAACCAGATATAGCACTGGAGAAAGCTATGTCTAGTATTTCTCAGTAAGCAAAACAACAAAGGTAATTTTTGTTCACTGATTTTGAAAATATGTTTAGCGGTGTTATCTATCGATACCTGGTATGTAGATACGGGTGCCACTAATCATGTCTGTAATACTTTGTAGAGGTTTTAAGAAACTCGATAACTTAGTGATTGAGAAATTTACCTACATATAGGTAATAATATAAAAGTAACAACAGTTACAGTAGGAGATGTCACTATCAGTTTTGGCATAGATCGAGTTTTAATATTAAGAGAATGTCTTTATATACCTGCCATTAGGAGGAACACGTTTTTGTTTTTGAATTGACTAAAGACGGATATCTAGTTTATTTTCATAACTCTGTGGTTATTAAGAATAATAAACAGGTTATCTGTTCTGGTACATTGGTGAATGATCTTTATATTATCACTCCAATCTCTCCTACACTGCAACTGACTAAAATAAATAACACTTCTAATTTATTATATAAGAGAAAGTTTCCTTCTTAAATAAACCAAACATTTCTTTGGCAGTTACGCTTGGGTTATATTAATCTAAAAATGATAAATAGACTGGTAGCAAATAGATTTTTGAATTCATTGGAAGTGGAGGTACTTCCTGTCTGTGAATCTTGCTTAGAAGATAAAATGACCATGAGGCTATTTTTGACCAAAGATTATAGAGCTAAAGAACCGTTAGAGCTAGTTCAATCTGATGTGTGTGGTCCTATGACAATCCAGGCTAAAGGTGACTTTGAGTACTTCATCAGTTTCATTGATGACAACTCATGGTATGGATACATTTACCTGATGCACCGTAAGTTTGAATACTTTGAAAAATGTAAAGAATTCAAGACGGAGGGGGAGAAGCATCTAGGTAAAAGTATCAAATCACTATGATCCGACCGTAGTGGAGAATACCTCTTTGGAGAGTTTAAGAACTATATGTCTTTAGAGAGGATTACATCCCAGTTGACTGCACCTAGCACTTTGCAGCAGAATGGTGTAGCAAAAAGAAAGAATAGGACTCTTATGGAGATGGTAAGTTCAATAATGAGTTATTTAAGTTTACCCGATTCATTTTGGAGACTCGCTTTAGAGACAGCGGTTTACATTCTGAACATGGTACCTTCTAAATTAGTGCCTTCTACTCACATAGAATTGTGGACCGACCGAAAGTCTAGTCAGAAACACATTCGAATTTAAGGGTATCTAGCACTTGTACTGAAAGAAAACGCGGGTAAGTTGTAATCGAGGACAAAAATCTGTTTCCTTGTAGGGTACCCCAAGGGAACAAAGTATAGTCTGTTTTATAATCCTAAAGATGAAAAGGTCATTATTAGCACCAATACCCGATTCTAGGAAGAGAATTATATTATGGATCATATGCCCAAAAGCAACATTGTGAGACCCCAAACCTTGTTAATTTTGATATATATATATAAACGTTGACGTGTTTTTCCATCATGTTATATATCATCAATGCATGGTTTATATTTTGGGTTGTAGAACAGTATGTATAGATGTGTTTAAAGCTTTTTTGGCCCTTGTTTATGCTTGTTTGGGTTAGCCTTGGAACACCAAAATTGAGACAAAATAGTAGGTTGAAAACCCTGAGGTTCGGTCGACTAGACAGCTATGTTCGATCGACTGAACAGCTTTTTTTGAGTTCGGTCGACTGAACCAAGGGGTTCGATTGACTGAATTGTGGCAGTTTGTGTTTCTCGAGGCACTTCAGTCGACTGAACAGTATTTTTGGCGTGCCTATATGTTTTCCAGCCCTTGAAATGTTCGGAGAAAAGCTTCTTTCTTCAATTCCTATGCCCTTCTCTCTACATTTTTGACTTGCCCGAGCCTTGTTTTCGACGATCAGCTTGTGGATCCCTGCTATTCACGCTGCTAGCTTCGCGCTCATCCGGTCTGATTCTCGTTCCAACGAGACCCAATTTTTGAGGCATCGAGTTTTGACCCAACGAGGTAGGATTCTAGACCCTGCTGCTGTATTAGGATGTTATATGTAATTGTATGCTTTTTTATCGATAGAAAATGCATGAAATGTCATATCTATGTTTAAACCTTGATTTTTCGGGTAAAAAGCATATTTTTTTCTTTTCTTTGTTTAGTTTATCATATGACATGTGATTTTATGGTTTTTAAATGACGTTCTTGAAAATGGTGGTTTTTATTGAAAAATGGAGGATTTTGATGGAAATCTCAACATTTTATGTTTTGGAGGTTTGGAGCTCGCCTTCGAGATTGAGTCTTAGGTTTTGAAACGTCTTGTTGAAAATGGGATAAAACATTTTGAAAATTCTTTGTGTGATCTCCTTGTTGAAGGATGGATATAAATACTTGTCTAATGTATTTTGGGAGAAATGATTTTGTAGTTGAGCTACAGTTCTGTTTTTAGAAGTGTTAGAGCCACGCAGCGGAAAAGGTTCGATAAACGACGCCGTGATCGTAAAAAATGACGTTATGCAATTTTCATGAAAAATTATAAAATAATATGATATTTTATTATTAAATATACCTTCAAAAAACTTGAACAAGTTTCTTTGATGCCGAACAATGATCCAAGATGACCCAACGATCTTCTCACGTATATCCCGATGCATGCGACGATCTCGACGAGTGCGTACCGAGACGGATCTTCGTGTATTCTTACCTAGGTTTCTTTACACACTTGAATGCTCTCAAAATTCAGAAATTAATCAAGATGGATAGAGAATGGGGCGGCCACCATGATGGGAGAGAGGGATAAATATGATATTTTAAAATATATCACTTCCATATATTTTTAGTCTCCCTTACCTTATCTCTGTTCCATATTTTAGAAACAAGATTTGAGACTAAAAATAACCCTCCTTATCTCTCTCTAGGGTCGTCCACTAGGGAGAAAATCCCTAGTGTGCCAAATACCAAAAATGCCCCTAATGAATTAATTTAATTCTCTTGATCGTCCCGGCGGCAAAACCGACAATCAAATTAAATTAATTCAAACCCGAAACCAATAAGAAAAATATCTGTGCGTATAGTGGGCTACGTGAGGGATCACAAGGAAGTATAAAGCTTGGGCTAACAGTACGAGAAAACCAGATATCCCTAACTTTGTCCCCGAGTTAGATCCTTTCTCGCACGAGTCAAAACTTATTCCACTAAAGGTCCTGACCGAATTCCCGGCCCTAAGTCAAATTATGTCTTGAGTTTCCAATTATCAAATGCACTAAATTCTCCCCATGTTTAATATATGAATTCTGGATAAATAAATTAGGATACTGACAATCTGATTTAAATATCCTCTTCTCCTCGCAACCGCACCGTTTAACCTTTTGATATGCCAGATCCGAAGATCCACTGTACAAATTTAGCATAATCAAATCTATAAGCAAAGCACACGATGGGGAACTCCTCAACCTAAATCGAACGTGGTTTTCGTCAGCTGATTATCAATCATCGGACAAACATTGCCAGTACCCAACTCTTCGGTATTGTTGATCTCATGGAGAAAATCTCAATCATTGACGACTCAAAGTACTATACATCATCTGAACACAATTAATCAATCACTTCGGGATTTAAGAGTTCGTGCAATACATGATAATACGGGATGTGGATCAAATTCATATAGTTAGTATAGAATCGATCATCCCGTTGATCCCGCTCAATACACTCCAAGTGTGCTAGCACATCGAGCTCGAACATCAAATTTCCAAATCCTGAATTCGATCCGTTTGACCTAGCTAAGACCATCTACTATAACGATGTACTACAATCATACCAATGGAATGTCCAGGTCCATTGCGATTGTGAGCCTACCTGTATAATCTGTCAGAACCTTTGACCTGATCTTTCATGCAGCACGAACCGAGTCAAATACTCTACAGAATATACGGACTATGCATTCATACATCACAAATGTAAATATGAAACCATAAATGAAAAATCATCTCAAATGTTTCTCATTAATATGACATGGATCCAGAATAAAATACATAAAAAGCATGACTTTTCAGTATACATTCCCAACAAGAAGATTATCTAAATGTATTAGGATGACGTGTATTTGGCACGAGTTTCCCTCGGTGTAAGTCCGAAAACGTGCGCAGCATAGGTACTCAGGTCCTTCGGGTTAGTCCCCGTAAATTGAGACGGAATGGTGCTCAACTCCTTCGGGGTCATAACCCGTAAATTGAGTGGTTACGTTCACGATGCTCCGTATAGAACCTGTGTATCTAGGCGATCCCACGATATCTGGGGGTTAGATACTGAACAGAGGTCTATAATTGCTACCTCTATCCTCTTGTGATTGAGTCGGTACATAGGATCTTACTCTTCTTATTTCGCGATGGTACATCCTGCGAGAGAACAATGTTTTGATTATTATTTTTCTTTAACTATGATGGTTTACTTGCATTATTTACAAATTCATGGGTTTAAGGATGGAAACAGGATTTTATGATAATAAAACCATTTGGGAGGCTTGTGATGGCCTGAGGGGAAAACTTGTGGGTTTTTTTTATAGAAAACCATTTTGGATTTGTGGTTGAGTTCGCTCCCACCATGTGATTGCATATTACCTTCTTTACAGCTTCATAGTCTGTTTCTATTGGGTTTCGGCTCACGAGTGGGACTTTTTATAAAACTGTTTCCAAGTGATGATGTGGAAGAGGTGTAGCTCTGGTGATGCTTGTGGTGGCGGAAGACTTTTATAGTTTTCCTTTTGGTATGCCTATTCCTGAAGGCAATTTTGTACGCCATAAGACGATATACTTATGCATGTTATACAGGATGGTTACTGTTTTTGAGATATGCATTTTGGGATTTTCTTTGATTTCAACAGGTGGATTTGAATGTTTGAAAACCTATTTTTTGTAAAATTGGTGTTTTGTGATTTTTCACGTGACCCTGGATTTTAGGGCGTGACAGACATTGTTCTAGAAGAACCAAGGAGAAATACCAGTAGAACAAAAGAACAAGTCACTGATATTCCATTACCTCATCGTAGTGGTAGGATTATCGGGACATGTGCAAATTAAGGACAGAGTGCTGATGCACACGGTTCAGATTATGCACAGTGTGTTACTACTAGTACACAGACATAGGTAGTACATCGTCGTAGTGAGAGGGTTGTTCATCAACCTGATCAGTATATGTTCTTGGTAGAGTTTTTTGACAGGATCCTAGAAGAACTAGATACCAAACCCTATAACTACAATGAAGCACTTCAAGATGCAGATCCTTGGTAAAGGCCAATGAATTCAAAGATGGAATTTATGTATTCCAATTAGGTTTGAGAACTTGTAGAACCACCCGAAGAGATAAAACCCATTGGATGCAAGTGAATCTACAAGAGGAAGAGATGAGCAGACGAGAATGTTGAAGCCTTCAAAACTAAGTTTTTTGCTAAAGGGTTCACTCAAAAATAAGGGATCGATTATGAGAAAATTATTAAGGTTGGTATACTGAAAATCATATTTTTAGTATTTAATTTTATTTTAATAAAATTAATTTTTTATTTTATGAGA
>JAOTRH010456848.1:0-63719 GCA_034768845.1 Heliamphora exappendiculata | reverse complement strand
AACCTGGGTTCCCTTTTTGCAGCCCTTATGTTGGATGAGGTAGTTGGGGTTCGAGGAGAGTTACCTCCGGTGGTGTGTGACTATCCTAATGTCTTTCCTGTTGATCTGTTTGAGTTTCCACCGAGCCAGGAGGTAGAGTTCTCTATTGATTTAGTTCCCGAAGCTGCTCTCATATCTATACCGTCCTATCGTTTTGCACCCGTTGAGTTATGTGAACTCAAGGTACAGTTGCAGGAGTTGTTAGACAGAGGGTTTATACGTCTGAGTACTTCTCCGTTGGGAGTTCCTGCTCTTTTTGCAAAGAAGAAGGATGGATCTTTGCGTCTGTGTATGGATTATAGGAAGCTGAACCAGGTGACCGTGAAGAACAAGTACACGATGCCGAGGATAGACGACTTGTTTGATCTGTTGAGGGATTCGAGCTGCTTTTCAAAGATAGACTTGAGATCAGGATATCACCAATTGAGGATTAGGGATGAGGACATAGCGAAGACCGCTTTTAGGACTCGCTATGGTCACTATGAGTTTCTGGTTATGCCGTTCAGTCTGACGAACGCACCTGCTACATTCATGAGTTTGATTAACCAGATTTTCCATCCTTGGACAGTTTTGTAGTGGTGTTTATGGATGATATTTTGATATATTCACCCACTAGAGAGGCGCACAAGGATCACCTGCGGATCGTATTACAGATATTGAGAGAGCACCGCTTGTACGCGAAGTACGAGAAGTGAGAATTTTGGATGTCGGAGGTGAGATTTTTAGGACATGTGGTGTCGACAGACGGGGTGTCAGTGGATTCATCAAAGACAGATGCAGTGACTGATTGGGAGTGACCGAAGAACGTCTTTGAGATTCGTAGTTTTCTGGGTCTAGCCAACTACAACTGACAGTTCATGAAGGATTTTGCTAGACTCGTTGCACCGATGACTCGTCTGACGCGGAAGGAAGTTGTGTTTTCTTGGAGTGAGTCCTGTGAGTCAGCTTTCCAGGAGCTGAAGACGAGGTTGACTAGTTCGCTAGTATTGATCATTTTAGAGCGAGTCTTGGGGTATACGGTGTACTGTGACGCATCACATGACGGTTTCGGATGTGTTCTGATGCAGGAAGGCAAGGTTGTGGCCTACAGTTCTCGACAGTTGAAGATGCACGAGCGGAACTACCCGACACACGACTTGGAGTTAGCAGCTATGGTCTTCGCCTTGAAGACATGGGGTCACTATCTGTATGGTGAGCATTTTGAGGTTTTCTCTGATCACAAGAGCTTAAAATACTTGTTTTTGCAGAAGGACCTGAACTTGCGCCAACGGCGGTGGATGGAGCTATTGGAGGATTATGATTTTGATTTACAGTATCATCCAGGAAAGGCCAATGTCGCGGCAGACGCGCTTAGTAGGAGATCTCACGGGTCGTTAGCTTCTGTGGCTATACATGAGTGGGACATGCTTACAGATGTTGGGGAGTTTGATTTGTGCCTCAAGGAGATCGCAATGGGTGCTACCTTATTTTCTGTAGTTACTCGACCAGCGTTGATAGCACGTGTGCTAGAGGTCCAGCAGGTGGACCAGGAGGCTCAGATGATACGAGACCGCATTGCTAGTGGCGAGGATTCAGCAGGATAGATTATGGGTTCTAATCAGAGTCTGAGGTTGGCAGGTAGATTGTTTGTGCTAGAATCATGCCGAGCTAATCTGTTACGCAAGTGTCATCACTCTCGTCTTGCCGTGCATCCTGGAGGCACAAAGATGTACCATGACTTACACCGTCAGTTCTATTGGACAGGGATGAAGAGAGACATAATCCAGTTTATTTCCTGATGCCTCACCTGTCAGCAGGTAAAGGCAAAACACCAGAGACTGGCAGGATTGCTACAGTTGTTGCCTATATCGGAGTGGAAGTGGGAGCATGTCACGATGGACTTTATGTCAGGACTTCCTCGGTTACCTAGGGGACACGACGCCGTGTCGGTTGTGGTTGATAGGTTGACGAAGTCTGCACATTTTCTCTCCATCCGAGTGAGGGATTCGGTGGAACAACTAAGTAGCTTGTACATCAGGGAGGTAGTTAGATTGCACGGAGTGCCAGTATCTATTGTTTCAGACCGAGACCCGCGCTTCACATCGCACTTTTGGCAGAGTCTGCAGGAGGCCTTGGGGACGAACTTGACGTTCAGTACTTCTTTCCACCCCCAGACGGATGGCCAGTCAGAGAGGACTATACAGATTTTGGAGGATATGCTGAGGTCTTGTGTCCTTGATTTCAGAGATTCGTGGGAGGATCATCTACCTTTATCAGAGTTTTCATACAACAATAGCTATCATTCCAGTATTGGGATGGCACCGTATGAGGCTTTGTATGGTAGACCGTGTAGATCACCCGTGTGTTGGACAGACGTGGGAGAGACCACAGTCTTGGGACCCGACATGGTACGGGAGACGATAGAGAAGGTTGCTGTGATTCGTCAGCGCCTATTGATAGTGCAGATCTGCCAGAAGAGTTATGCAGATCAGAGGAGGCGACCTTTGGAGTTTGCAGTGGGAGACCATGTGTTTCTGAAGATCTCGCCGTGTAGAGGTTTGATGAGATTTGGTTGTAGCGGGAAGCTATCACCGCGCTTCATTAGACCTTTTGAGATTCTTAATAGGGTTGGAGAGGTTGCTTGCCGTTTGGCGTTACCACCTCAGTTAGCATCTGTGCATAACGTGTTCCACGTTTTTATGCTTCGGAGGTATGAGCCTGATCCTTCACATGTATTAGATTGGGCTGAACTGCAGCTTGATGAGGATGCCACCTATGAGGAGCGTCCAGTGATGATTCTTGATACAAAGGAGCAGGTGTTGCGAGGCAGAACGATCGCTTATGTTAAAGTCTTATGGCATCATCAAGGGGCTGAGGAATCTACATGGGAGCTGGAGTCTGGGATGCGTGCCAAATACCAAGACCTCTTTACCTCGTGACCTTGTTGTGAATTTTGGGGACGAAATTCCTTAAGGGGGGGAGAGTTGTGAGACCCTGACCCTTATCTTTTGAGTTATTTATATACGTGACACTTTTATTCTAGTATATGAACAGCATCGATGCATGGTTTATGCTTTAAAGTTGTAGAAATGCATGTGTCGATGTGTTACATGCTTTCTGGGGTTTGGTAGGAGCTCTTTTGGCTTGTGTTTGGACCAAAAATCATGTTTGCTTCACAAAACCGAGACCAAAACCAAAACAAAAATTCCAGTAGCCTTTTTGTGAGGTTCGGTCGACTGAGGGGATAGGTTCGGTCGACTGAACAAGTTTTTGGGAGTTCGATCGACTGAACTCCTTGGTTCGATCGACTGAACTGGAGGCGGTTCACGCTTTTCGATGGGCTTCAGTCGATTGAAACTGCCTCTTCAGTCGACTGGATAGCCCTTTTTACGCACTTATAAGAGGTTCTAGGGGGCTGGAGTGTTTGGAAAGGCTTTCTTAAGAGCTAAGTTTCCATTTTCTCCTCCTTCTCTCTAGCTTTGAGGGCCCGGGGCTTGGTTTGTTGTTGGTTCCTTCGTAGATCCTTGCTATCGGGGCCGAGGGCTTTGCATCCATCCGGTTAGATTCTCGTTCTGACGCCATTCAGTTTTAAGACGTCGAGTTCTTGACTCTCCGAGGTAGGATTCTAAACCTACTACTATTATGAGGGTGTTATATGTAGTTATACTTGCTTTCACCGGGTAAAAATGCATGAAATGTTGTTTCTATGTTTTAAACCTTGGTTTTTGGGTAAAAAGTGGATTTTTACGCCTTTTCTCGATTTTTATACATGATTCGGGTGTGTTGACATCCGTGGTTTTCAAAAGAGGTTTGAAAACGAGGTATTTTGTGAAAATGGTGAAAAACGTGATTTTGGAGGTTTGGAGCTAACCCGCGAGGTTGAGGCTCACCATTTTAAACGTTTTGTTGGAAATGGTTTTTAAATCTCTATTCTTTTGGATTGGATCTCTTTTATACAAGTGTTGTATAAACTATTTTCAGGTTTTCATAGTTGAGCTACGGTGGGTTTTTAAATGTTCTCCTTAGATGTACCATGAGAGTGGTTGTGTTGAGTTGGGCTTCCACTGCTCCTCAATGTAAGTCCGAAAATGTGCGCAGCGTAGGTGCTCTGTACTTTTGGGTTAGTCCCCGTAAATTGAGTGTGATTGGGTGCTTTATACCCTCGGGCTCAGGTCCCGTAAATTAAGCAGCAGGTGCTTTGTACCTTCGGGCTAGTTCTCGTAAATTGAGTGGTTCGGTTGCCTCCGTTAATGCCATTATTGTTGTGACTCCGTATAGAGGTTGTCATTACTAAACCTACGGGTCAAGGGTAATGGACGAGAGTCTATAGTTGTTACCTTTTTCGGTATGGCAAAGTTGGTACATAGGACTACATTCTACTTCTCTTCGGCTGTGTGTCATGAGTCGAGCTTACTATTTTATTTACAGCTTTCTCTTAACTGCGGCATGATATCTGTTAGGATGATATGCATAGTTTGAAGGATAAAAATGTGAGATTTTATGTGATAAAACCTTTTTGAGACTCGTGACAGTCTGATGAAAAACTTGTGATTTTAGAAAGAAAGCCTTTTTGGCTCCTGTGGTTGAGCCCGTGTGTGTATAATTGCATAGCCTGCTTTACAGTTTTACTGTCTATATTCTACTGGGCTTTGGCTCACAGTGTGGGATTTTGCTGTAAAACCTTTTCAGGTGAGCACGATGAGTTGACCTAGTGTAGTGGTGACGGAAGACTTGCTGTAGTTTTCCTTTTTGAGACATGTACTTACACAGGTGACGCCTGTTGAGGCTGGTTTTGTATGGCTTGAGGCGATACTATTATTCATGTATGAGATTGCATGATTTACAATTTTATGAGAGTTTAACTGTAGGGATCTTTTATCCAAATGTTGTACATTTTAATTATCAACTGTGAAACCTATTTTTTTAAATGGGTGTTTTGATGGGCTTTCGAGTGACCCGGATGTTTGGGGCGTGACACACCCAAAGGGATAAAACTCATTGGATGCAAGTGGATCTACAAGAGGAAGAGAGGAGCAGACAGGAAGGTTGAAACCTTCAAAGTTAGGCTTGTTGCTAAAGGGTTCACTCAGAAATAAAGGATCAACTATGAGGAAATCTTTTCGCCGATAGCCATGTTTTAATCTATCCGAATTCTCTTATCCATTGCTGCTCATTTCGATTACGAAATTTGGAAAAATGGGCGTCAAGACAGCTTTCCTTAACAGAAGTCTTGACGAGTGTATCTATATGATATAACCAGACGAATTCATTGAAAAGGGCCAAGAACACATGTTGTGTAAGATTAAGAGATCCATTTATGAACTTAAGCAGGCATCGAGATCTTGGAACACTCGATTTAATTAAGTCATTAAGTCTTTTGGTTTTGATCAAAATCCAGATGATTTCTGTGTGTACAAGAAGCGTGACGAAAACGTAGTGATCTTCCTAGTACTTTATGTAGACGATATCTTGCTCATCAAAAATGATGTGGGAGCATTATCTACGGTTAAAGTATGGTTATCTGGGCAGTTCGATATGAAGGACTTGGGAGAAACTAGTCACATCTTTGGGATCAAGCTTGTGCGAGATCGAAAATAAAGGATGTTGGGCTGATCACAAGCAAAATATATCGATGATATCCTTGCTCGTTTTAGCATGTAGGATTCCAAGAAAGGGTTTCTCCCTTTCAGGCCTGAAATCACTCTATCCAAGGATCAGTGTCCTAAGACACCTGATGAGATAGAGAAGTTAAAGGCGGTTCTTTATGCTTCGGCAGTAGGAAGCCTCATGTATGCTATGCTTTGCACTAGACTTGACATCTGCTTTACCGTTGGCATGGTTAGCAGATATCAGTCTAATCCAGGGCAAGAATATTTAACTGTGGTAAAGAATATAATCAAGTACTTGAAAAGAACTAAGAATTACATGTTGGTTTACCAGGCAGACAGTCTAGTACCTTTGGGGTACACAGACTCAGATTTTTAGTCAGACATAGAGCTTGCATCAATGGACAACCTTGCAGATCCTTTATAAAGAGCTTACTGGCTAAGACTTTTAATAGTTATGTAGGGAGTATGGGAGTCAGATGTATAGCAACATGGTTTTGAGTATAAGTGGAAGATTGTTAAGTTGGTATACTGAAAACTATATTTTTAGTATTTAATTTTATTTTTTAATAAAATTTTTTATTTTATGAGAATCTTTATGAGCCATGTATGCATATCATTTATTCGTTATGCATGGATGTCCAATATACTGTATAGCATTTAATCTGTTGTGTACAGTATGGCTTACACACAAAAGATCAGATTTTAGGTTATTGCAGAATATAAGTTTTATGTTCACAGTTTATATGAAAATGAACATACCATCGGTACGACTGTGGTATAGAGTTTTAGTAGGCCTGTCTTGATTGTGGGGAATAGATAATAGCGCTGTCTATTGTTCCGACTTTCTGTGCCAGTACACTTTGTGTGTATTGAATGGGACATTTTGGGTAATTAAGTTTATACTGATTATATAAATTAATTCACACCCCAAGATTATTATGAATAGTGTTTATTCTCTGAATACTGAAATAATTATTAATTTGCGTATATTTAATATTCGTTGTTTTGATTTATTAGAGGGAGCGATCTTATATGGGTCTATATTCTCGGTGAGTTGGATAGCGTATTATTTATATGAAAAATATTAATTATTGACGAATCCACATTCTGAAAGATCGGGATTGACGATACCTCCTTAAGGAAGCATATAAATTTTGAGCAGACCAAACCCTACAAGTAGATTTAATTATTCAACGGTCAAATAAGTTAAGCAAAAGGGCTCAAAGAATATCAAAATGCCGATTAAATTAAATTGTTAGTAATTAAATTTAATTGGCAAGTATCGAGAATCTTAACGTGGGGAGAAATAGTAAGTATTTAATAACAGGAGCTCAATGCAATATGGTCTTGAGATTATGGGTCATAGTGCAATTATAGTTCTTTAGTTGGGTGAACTATAATTCAGTATTTTTATGGAAATTGTAGAAATTGCTGCTGATTTTTCATAATTGCAGACACCGCTATGCGATTTGCTTAATTGTAGAAACCGCTGATATATGTTTATGTTCCACTGGAAGTCTTATTCATAATTACTCCCCAGGTCCCTACTGTAACGCTATAAATATAGCCCACACTATATCCGGGAATCGCATAAGGAAATAAAGTAGAAGATCTGACAGGAGCTTCAACTTGGATTCAAATCGAAGTTGAAGATTCGACCGGTAAAAATGTATTCTTCTGAATTAAAGACTAAAGAGAGTGCAATGCATGACTTGTGAAGTATGAATGAACAAGGTGTCATCCAACTACTTTCATTTCTTTCTTTACTCATTTCACAATTCACATACATCCCCATTTGATAAAAACTTCTAAGATAAAACTAATTCATTTTAATTTCTCAACTCTTAAGATTTGAGACTATCCTCTTAACTTATCTTTTAATTATTCCATCTTTCTTTTTTTACTAAACTCTTAACTCCTTTCATATTCATTCACTTAAACTTACATTTCTTCTCTTTCTTGTCTTTTCTTGACATTAGTTACATTTTCTCTTTATCATTCTTTGGTTGTTGCTTTAATCTTTATTCTCTCTTAACCGGTTACCCAACTATTAATTCGCTTATTATCCTTTATAGAACCATTACTTTCTTTTTACATTTTAAAGTTCGTTATCCACATTTTACTTTCATTTCATTAATCAAAAATACTGAACCGACGTCGGGTGTAGCTTATAGAAACCCCTCTTTATTCCCCCAACAGGCTACGCGAAGCCATTAAGTAATAGATAACTCTATAATTCACCACGACACAATCACGTCCATTTTACGGGGGCTAACCAAAGGGCACATGGCACCCATCTTGCACAAGTTTTTGATCTTTTACCGCGGAGCTAGTCAAGCCCAACTTATCACATTCACTTTAATCATCATCGGTTCAATATTTGATTAACCATATCATTATTCATTAACAATCGAGAGTCCATTATCCAATTTAATTCCAATTCCAATTCATTATCCAATAAATCTCTGGGAGTACAACCATCCACATGTTTCTCTCCCCAAATCAATCTCATTGTCACATTCATAAAGTTTTCAATTTACCTTAAATTAGTTTTTTTTTTCATCTCATTATCACAAGTTCTCACAATCCTGTTTCACATGCATATAACAAGAGTCCCTTACCCATTTATCTTTACTTCATTCTTTCTTTCATATAACTTCAATCAAAATTTATTGTTCTCATTTTAAAAATTTATCGTGTGACTCAGACAAACATCACATTATTCAAAATTTAAGGTTTAACCATTCATTCAAGAATTTAAACAAGAGTTCTCATAACACCTTCCAGAAAGAATTTCGTTTCATCCTTCGTTATTTAGAGTTTCAATCACACAAATTTACATAATCCAATATGATATATTCAAAACCATTAATTTAATTTGCTAAGTTCAAATTTTTTGCATTTCTTAGCCTCAACTTCACTTTATGCATTCTATTATATCACAACTTTTATATCTTTGAACCTGCGCATTTATATCATGAGTTAAAACTATTTATATATCGCAATTCTTGTTTCATATTTCCATATCAATGCTTCCTTTCTAATTCACCTTTACTTTATTTCCACTATTATCATAACTTCATATATTTTCTTCCAATTTAATTTAACAAGTTTATAGCTAACAATGTTTTAATGAATCAAAGATATTCACCTCATTCAATCTTCATCTAATTTCTAGTTATAAATATGACTTTTAGTGCATTAATTTCACACGTCTTAAATTCAAGTTCAAGTTCATATATTATATACTCGACAATAACGCAACTTTAAGTAATCAAGTCACGTGTTATATTTAAAATTCATAAACATTTGTTCCACAATTCCACTATGTTGGAGGCAAAACTGTCAAGATCATTGTTTTGGCAAATGATTTTCGGTAAAAAAATTAGCTGAACGAAAAAACGCCGAAACAGGCTCCAGATAAAACTTTGATGTCGAACGATCAAAATAAAAACCCGTGCAACCAAAGTTAATTTAGAAGAATACATTTTACCCATCAAATCTTCAACTACGCTTTGGTTCCCGAGTTGAAGCTCCCGTCAGACCTTTTACTATATTTTCTTATGCGATTTTCGGATATAGTATGGACTATAATCCTCCGAGAACTCGTATTGGCAGAACCTGGACAGCCTTAGTCTTGAAGGCAAGTTATGAAACTGGTTCAGGCTACCCGCATATTTATAGGGTTACAGTAGAAACCTGTGGAGTAATTATGAGTAAGACTTCCAGTGGAACACAGGCACCTATCAGCGGTTTATGCAATAAAGCTAACCTCATAACAGTATTTGTAATTATGAAAAACTTGCAGCAGTTTCTATAATTTTCATAAAACACTGAATTATAGTTCACACCACAAAAGAACTCTAATTGCACTCTAACCCATAATCTCAAGACCTTCTTGCATTGAGCTCCTGTTATTAAATATTTACAATTTCTCCCCACGTTAAGATTTTTGATACCCGCCAATTAAATTTAATTAAATCGGCATCTTGAAAGTTCTTAAGCCATTTCGCTTAACTTATTTGACCGCCGGATAATCAAATTCACCTGCAGGGTTTAATCCGATCAAAACTTATAAGCTTCCTTAAGGGAGTATCTTCAATACCGATCTTTCAGGATGTGGATTCTATTAATAATTAATATTCACCATATAAATAATACTACTATTTAACTCACCAGGAATATAAATCTATATATGATCGCACCCTCTAATGAATAAAAATAACGAATATTAATTATACAAAAATTAATAATTATTTTAGAATTAAGAGGATAAGCACTACTCATAATAATTTTGGGGTTTGAATTAATTTATATAGTCAGTATAAAATTAACTCCCCCAATGTGTCAGGTTCAATACACACAAAGTGTATTGGTACAGAGAGTTGAAATAATAGACGACGCTATTATCTGTTCCCCGTAACCAAGATAGGCCTACTAAAACTCTGTGCCACAGTCGTACCGATAGTATGCCCATTTTCATCTAACCTGTGAACATAAAATTTATATTCTCCAAGAACCTAAAATCTAATCTTCTGTGTGCAAACCATACTCTACATACTAGATTAAATACTATACAGAATATTGGATATCCATTCATAATATTAAAGAAATGATATACATGTTGGCCTAAACAAGGTTTCAACAACCATTTTTTATGATAACAAACTAAGATATTTAATTGTGTAAATTGAGAATATTTTCAAAAAATCATTACAAGCACAAGAACTGTGAGACCCTGGCCCTTATCTTTTAGGTCATTTATATATCTGTTGTATTTCTTTCAATCTATGAATAGCATCGATGCATGATTTATGCTTTAAAGTTGTAGAACAGTATGTTTGTATAGGTGCTATACGTGTTAAGCATGCGGAGGTTCGATTTTGGTTGCCTTTTTTAGTTTTCTCTCCTAGCGATGACCGCTCGAGCGGGCTGGTGGCAGAGAGTTGGTCCGAGAAGGGTCCGCTCGAGAGGTGATTGGGCGCTTGAGCGGTGGTGTGGTAGGGCCTATGTCGGCAAGGGGTCCGCTCGAGCGGTGGGTCCTGGGCGTGAAACTCTATAAAGAGAACAAATATCTTTTTGAAACTCCAAAATAGCTTTTCAACCAAATCTCTTTCTCTCTACCTTTTCTCTACCTTCTCTCTAGCTTTTGAGTGGTCCGAGGCTTAGTTTTTTACAGTTGGACAGCAAATCCTTGTTGTCGGCGACGTGGGCTTCACATCCATCTGGACGAATTTTCATTCCTACGAGGTTGGATTTTGAGATGTCGAGCTTTGAACACTTTGAGATAGAATTCTAGACCTACTACTGTTAAAAGGGTAATATATGTAATTATACTTGCTTTGACCGGGTAGAAATGCATGAAATGTTATTTACATGTTTAAACATTGGTTGATGGGTAAAAGTGAGTTTTACGCCTTTTCTCGATTTTATGCATGATTCGGATGTGTTGAGATCCGTGGTTTTCAAAAGGAGCTTTGAAAAAGAGTTTTTTTTTATTAAAAATATGTTTGTGGAGGTTTGGAGGTAACTCTTGGGGTTGAGTCTTAATTTTGTGAAACTATGTTGTTACATGCTTGTAGATCTCCATATCGATGAATTCGATCTCTTTTATACATGTGTTGTATAAACTATTTTATGGGTTCTCGTAGTTGAGCTACGGTGGATTTCTAAATGTTTTCATAGATGTACCATGACAATGTGTGATTTTGAGTTGGGCTTCTATTGCTCCTTGGTGGAAGTCCAAAAATGTGCGTAGAGTGGGTTCGCTACGGTCCCTCGGGTTAGTCCCTGTAAATGTGATTTAGTTAGCTTCATCCATCGGTTGTGGAAATCCGTAAAGAAGTATGTGGCCCCGTGAGTGATTTTGTTGTTGTGACTCCGTATAGAATTTTTCATTACTTAGCAGGCCCTGGGTGGTCTTAGAGTAATGGGCAAGAGTCTATGGTTGTTGTATTTGTCCATATGCGGGGTAGAGTCGGTACATATGATTACATTTCATCTTCTCCTCGGCTATGTGGCATGAGTGGAGCTTACTGTTTTATTACAGCTTTCCCTTAACTATGGCATGATATCTGTTAGGATGATATGCATAGTTTGAAGGATGAAAATGTGGGGTAAAACCCTTTTTTTTAGGCTTGTGATAGCCTGATGGAACACTTATGGTTTTGAGAGGAAAACCTTTTTGGCTCCCGTGGCTGAGCCTGTGTGTGTGTAATTGCATAGCCTGCTTTACAGCTTTATTATCTTTTTTTATTGGGCTTCGGCTCACGGTGTGGGATTTTTCTATAAAAATATTTTCAGGTGATCATTTGGAATTGACCTAGTTGCAGAGGTGATGGAAGATTTGCTATAATTTTTTTTTTTGTACATGTACTTATACATGTGATGCATGTTTCAGAAGGCTGATTTTGTACGCCTTTTGGCGATATACTTATTCATGTATGAGTTTGCTTGATTTCTGTTTATGAGAGATAAACTTGGGAATCTTTATCCAAATGTTGTAATACTTTTGAGTTGATGGTTTTCCAATTGAAAATCTTATTTCCTCAAATGGGTGTTTTGGTGGACTTTCGCATGACCCTGGTGTTTGGGGCATGACAAGAACCACAAGCCATAACGCATTTAAATCAAAATCATTGTGGCAACAAGGCTATGGAGCAAAGAGCTCGAAGACTAAGTTTTTGAGTCTTTCATTTGTATTGCAATATAGGATCAATGTAAGTTCACTATCTTTGAATATATCATTTGAAGCTCATAGGAAATCAAAAATTGAAATATAGGACTCATGTTTATCATTTTCCCAAAAGAAAAAAATATTTTTGTAACAACCAAAGTTGATAAGGAACATTTTATCAAAAGTCATTTGAAACGCTTTGTGAAGTAACTAAACTTGAGTTTAAATTGAGAAACATTTTAACAAAGTTTATCTTGTGACTTAAAGATACCAAAATTCATGAAAACCTTGTTTTCATTCAACTCCGTCATGTGATGGTCGATTCAGAAGGTTGAAAACTGAACCAACAAGGTTCAGTCGACTGGATCACTAAGATCAGTTGACTGGAAACATACTGAAAAATGAAATTGGTGAACCTTAAAGGTTCAGTTGACTGACATCATTGGATCAGTCGACTGGAAACATACTGGAAAATGAAATTGGTGAACCTTAAAGGTTTAATCAACTGACATCATTGAATCAGTCGACCGAGTGGACTTTTTAAGGTTCAGTCGACTGAATTTAAGCTCTCAATCAACTGAATTTTCGTGAAAGTCAAATCTGACTTTATAACAGCTAGTTTGACATGATATGTTAAAATATCTTTTTATTCTCAACAGCTAGCACGAATTTTTGGCTATAAAAAGACCCCATTATCATAACTTAAATGCACCAAGAAGCTCTCTAACATCATACTCTCTTACTACTCATTCTTGTGCATTTAAATCTCATACTCTTGTTCATATTTGAGAGAAACACTTAGAAAAAATCCTTGAGTTTCATTTGATATATTTCTTGAGAGTGAATTAGTTTGCTATAGTGTTGTACTTACTTACTCATTGAAAGAGTCCACTCTTGTACTCATTCTTCATCAAATTATTGTTAAGGCTTAATCATAGCCTTGTTCAAGTGTGGAAATATCACTTGGGTTTTAGAGCTCGTACGCTCTTGGTGTAAAGGCTTCTCCGTCTTCTGAAGGAGAGAGGCATCTCCACCTATAAAGAGAGACTAGTGAAAATCTTCAAGCGTGTTGCTAGAGATAAGGACGAACCTTGTAAAAATCTCAATTTCATTCTCTCTAACCTTCAAACACTTTATATTTACATTTGGTTGAATATTTTCTTATTTACATAAGATCAAGAGAATATATATTGCATGTTTTAAATTGAATAACTTGAAAGAAATTTTTAAATATCCAATTCTTCCCCCCTCTTGGGATCACATTACACTCACAATTGGTATCAGAGCTAAGGTCATAATTTTTACCTAACAAGTTTTTGTGAAAAGATCTATGACAAGTATAGGTGTATCACCTTTTGGAGAGAGTTAATCCTCAACAATATCTCATATCTTTTCTGGTGTTAATTACACTTTTTGGAAACAAATGATGAGAATTTTCATCCAAACAACGAATTGGAGAGCATGGAGAGTGATTGTCTAAGGTAATTTTGTTTCTACTAAAACCATTGAAGAAAAACAAGTTGCAAAACTAGATGAAAAAATGAATGAGAATGATATAAAATTACTTCAAATAAATTTTAATGCTATGAATGTTTTATATTGTGCTCTTAATACTAATGCATACAATCATATCATGACATGTAAGAATGCTAAAGAAATATGAAAAAAATTAAAAATTACATATGAAGGAACATAAGATGTTAAAGATTCTAGAATTGATAGGTTAATTAGTGAATATGAAGGATTTAAAATGAGTGATGATTGTGGTGCCAGGATTTTTAGAATTTTTGAAAAATATTCAAAAATATAGGATTTAAAAGATGTTTAGAAAATATTTTAACATCTTAAAAATCAAAATTTTAAAAATTCTTTTTTATTGAAAATATAGTCGTCACTTAGTTTTTTAAAAAAACTAATAAAAACAAAAATGGCTACTGATTTTTAAAACATTTAATCAGAGAAAGAGAGCTCGGAGTTTAAGGTACGAATCGAAAAAGGTGTTAGGCACCCCATCCGTTCAACCGTAAGGTTGGCCTCTACTAATCATCATTGGTTCTTCAATATGATTTCTCAAATGCATGTAAATAAAGAAAGTGGAGGCAAAGAGAGAATACTCAAAATTAAATATGAAAAATACATAACATATGTACATAGCACTCTAATTCAAAACAAATAAGGGGATAAAATTCTAAGTCCTATGTCATGTGATTTCTAGCTAAATGATACATGGAACACCCCCACATGCAATTTTCATCAAAATAAACTAAGCTATCATGATTTGCATAAAAGAGTAAAACATGCTACCTAAACATGGATTGCTAACAAGAAATAAATTAAACTATCCTAAACATAATTTTAAATAAAGGAACTAAAACATGTATGTTATCAAAATAAGCTACGTTAGCATTTAACATGATGAACTTTTAATAAAAGAAATACTAGGCAAAATCCTAAAGAAAATTTACTAACAAAGAAATTTAAAATAAAAATTTTATGGCAAAAGAGAATTTAAGGATCTAAAAGAAAAAGTTCACAAAAGAAGAATTATGCTAAAAATAAAAAGTTTAGAAAATGTTATAAATAAAAAAAAATTTTAACTATTTACATTTTTTTAAAGAGATAAAAATAAAAGGAAACAATGGAAAAGAAAATAAAATGGAAGAAAATTACAATTAAAGAATGAGAATTAGCTTAAAAGACTTTTATGATTTTTTTTTTTGGGTTTAACAAAATAAGATAAAAGAAAAATAAGATAAGTACTATGAAAAGGAAATAAAACTATAGAAAAGAAAAAAGAAAAGAATAATAAGAAATGGAACATTAGAAAGAAAACTAAAACTACATTACAAGGAAAAAAAAATAAAACTACACTACAAGAAAAGAAAAGAAAAAGAAAATGGAAAGTAAAGGCTAAAGAAGAAACACTAAACTAATATTAAAAGAAAAGAAAAGAAAAGAAAAAGGATAACGAATGCTAAAAAATTAAACTAATGTTAATAAAGAAAATTAAGCTACATTAGAAGAAAGGGGAAAACAAAAGGAAGGCGATGGGATATAAATTCAAACTAATACTAGAAAAATAAAAAAAGGGACCAAAATATAACTATTTAATTGTCAAATATGAATATAGTAGTGGCAACTATATCTATATGTATATAAGTGTATTATTATAACAATTAACAACATCGATTAGTTGTAATTGCCAAAACATATTAGCACTATTTAATGAATTAATAAAAAATAACAATGTACTTAGTGTGAAAGTGTAACTAAGAAATTATTTAAATTACATGAGGCAATGTAAACAACAAGCAAGCTTAACTATATAAATGAAGGAAATGCACGAATTGAACTTCGAATTTAACCCGATCACTCCAAAAAAGAAGTAATGGAGTTAGAAGGATCGGAGACCCAAACAAAATACCTAGATTGTTTAGGAATCTTCAAGTTGGGGGAATGTGCTTCAATGGTCCAATCCTCAGGTGGTGATCCAAGCAAGGCTTTCAATGTAGGCGTCGGAGATTCGGATCTCGGTATTTCGATAGAGATTCGGTGTTGGGACTCAGAATTACTCGATAACTCGGCAGAGCTTCTCTCACTAAACTTCTCACTAATTTTCTGTCCTTGAAAACGTACCAGGGGTACGGTATTTATAAACTTCTTCAACCAATGAGGTGTTGCCACGTTTTGGGACACGTCAGGCCATTTGGAGTTGGCGGTTGCTAGGTTGGAGGAGGCAGTCGCTATGTTTAAAAAAAGTTCCACAAGGTTCTATTGGCGGTCGCCACAATGCAAGTTGGCGGTCGCCAGGTTGAATGTGGTGGTCGCCACTTTTGGCTAGGATTTTCAAGAGGTTCTATTGACTGTCGCCACAATGAACATGACGATCACCACTTTGGGAATTGACTTGCATAAAAGTTATCGATGGTTCAACAAAATTTTATTGGTTTGAAGGTTTTTGGACGATTAGGTTCAAATACCGAGCTTGGATCACTTTTTCGAGAATCTAACTGAAGCACTATTCCACCTGTTTTCATCATCGAATTCACCTAAGATTGGGTGGGGTCAAATTGGGGTGTCTACAGTTGCCCCACTTTGATATAACTTCATAGCAATGTGTGATACGGGTTATATCAAAGATCTAGAGACAACAGCGACTTGACCGAGCCGTCAATCTTAGGCCAGAAGCACACAAGCATACATATGATGTTGGTCGTACTTGAATTTTTATTGAGCTGCCTAGTAGTTGCTGGGACAAAAATGCAAGGGTGTAAGATAAGAACATGATGCAAATACTAACATGAACAAATGCTAATATGATGCAGATACTGGTGTAAACATAAATGTGTATGAACAAATCCTAGAGATCGAGTCAAGATCTAAAGAAAGCATGAACGGGTGAGTCAAAGATCGAGTTAAGATTTAAGAACTCAGTTGGGGATAAAATAATTAAAAGGATCGAGTTAAGATCCAAAAAATTATCTTAACCGGAAAAACAATTGATCGGTCGAATTATGACCTCGCAATTTCGGGATGAAACATGGGATAAAAATAATTAAAAATCAAGTTATGGTTTAAAATTAAATTTATCGAAAAGGATGATTACGAATTACTAAGTCGAGTTAAGATCTAAAAATTCAAGACAAGGCACGAGATAAAAAATAACTAAAAGCCAAGTTACGACTTAAAGTTAGATTTATCGGAAAGAAAGTCACGAATTAATAGGTCGAGTTAGAACCTAAAAACCTAGGAACGAGACGCGAGATAAAAACAATTAAAAGCCAAGTTATGGTTTAAAATTAAATTTATCGGAGAATATAATCGTGAACAAAAATTTTCTTGAAATATTTTGGAAAACACCCAAGATTTTATTTTTAAAAAGCCCCACCTAAGAAAAAGAATTATTTTTAAAAGAAATTATTATTTTGTTGAAAATAAATAAAACTTATGAAGTTTAAAACACACAAAAGGAAACTAATTACCAAAAAAAGCATATTTAAAAGAAAATGAAATAAAACGAATAACAAAACCCCCAAACAGCCCTTCTTAGAACCCCAAAACATCATTATGACCAAATGACCTACCGCGACTGTTGACAATCTAGCGGTTGCCAGGTCCAAACCCTTCTGACATGGCGGCCACCGGGTAAAAACCCCTACAACATGGCGGTCGCCATGTGTCGCTCCATAAATATGGCGGTCGCTATAAAGGAAGTTGGCGACTGCTAACTTCAAACACGCATAGTGACTACAGATGCTACTGCTGAGATAGCGATGGGCAACTTTTTGGATCCCAACGCTGGAGAGGGTCACCCAATGCCCTTTGATCCACATACGTACACCCCGGTTCCTCACCGCTTGCTTCCGGGTTGGATGAGGCGATACGAGCCACTCACAGACTCCATTGCTGCCGATGTACTTTAGCGGGAGCCCGACCACCACATCTCTCGCCAACGTCCATCGGTAAGTTTCCCAAACTTACTTGTTCAATACCAAAGCATGTTTTTATAATATATCAAACATAAATGCATGCCCAGGATCTCCCATATGATGATGAATGATGATGAATGATGATTTATTTTAATATAGATGATGATTGGTGTGTGATGTTTGGAATTTGAACTTAACTTAGGTACCTTTACTATGGAGATCAAAATAGTAGGGACACGTAGGATAATAAAAAGAAATAGCAACTATTTTAGTAAAAATCACAAAATAAAATTATTGAATTTTTTTTTATTTTTAGGAAAAGCACAAAACTAGGGAGGAATTTTTGCTTTTGTTTTTGGGGTATGAAAACTAAAGGAATAATTTTCATCGAAAACCTTAAAAATTTGGGGGCAATTTTGTCAAAAATTTCTAAAAAGCTAAAACAAATTTTTTACAAACTCTAGAAATTTAGAGAGGTATTTTTAAAGAAAAAATTAAGAAAAAATTTTAAAAGTCCTAAAAAATTTAGAAAAAATGATCTAAGAAAAATAAGAAAAAAATTTCAAAAATTCTTAGAAAATTAGGAAAATTTGTTCAAAAATGTTAGAAAAATCAAAAGAAATTATTCAAAAGTTTTAGAGAATTGGGGCAATTTTTTTTTTTCAGAAACTTTTTTTTCTAAAGCCAAATCCTATACATATGAGGAACATTTTTAGAAAATTGAGAAAAAAATTTTAGAAATGTTTGGAAAATCCTAGAAACTTTTAGAAAATTTCAAAAAATTAAGAAAAATTTTAAAAAATTTTAAATTTTTTTTTATAGAAAATCCTAGAAAATTTTGGCAAAAATATTAAAAAAATTTAGAATATAAGGGCAAAGGGGGCAAAACACAAATATCTGAGGGAATTTTTTTGTTTTTGTTTTTGTTATATTTTTTTAAAGAGATTTTCCTGGCGTACCAGGGCTTCGGGTTCCTTGTCTTTTACTAGGATGTGCAAAAACTAAAGGATCGTTACTTACATACGAACCAAGGGTTAGGAAGATTTACCTAGCGCACTAGGGCTTAGGGTGCCTAGTTTTCTAAGGCTTGAAAGAATCAAAGCGTCATCACTTATACACGAACCTAGGGTTTGGGTGCCTAGTTTTCTAAGTCTTGAAAGAACCGAAGGGTCGTCACTTATACACGAACCTAGGGTTAGAAAGATTTTCCTGGTTTATCGGACTTGGGGTGCCTAGTTTTTTAAGGCTTGAAATAATCGAATGATCGTTACTTATACACGAACTTAGGATTAGGGTGCCTAATTTTTTAGGGCGCTTAATTTTATAGGGCTTGAAAGAACCGAAGGGTCGTCATTTACACACGAACTTAGGATTTTTTATTACTTTCGGTTATCTGCCACTTCTTTCATGTGTTTAATCTGCTCTTCATGTATCCTCTATTTGTCTTCTCTTTTCAGGCTGGTCACTATGTTCGTGGTTTCGGAGGTTCTGCCCCTAGAGAGGTGTTAGAGTGGTATAATGCCATCCCTGCCTCTAGCCGAGCTTACATTGATGCCTCCAATTTTGCTCACTTCTTACCCTTGTTGGGTAGGACGAGCAATAACCGGGTAGACTTGACGGCTCTGGCAGAGCGGTGGTGGGATGCCACCAATGCCTTTCATTTTATCACTTTCGAGGCCACCTTAACGCCCCTCGACTTTGCGCTGGTCACCGGCATCCGGGTTAGAGGAGCACCTATCCCTTTTGATCCGACCATTGCGCGCTCCACTGATGCATTGATGCATTTTCTTGGAGCTATACCTGTACAGATGGACCGAACCAAGTCAGATACACTTGGTTCTTCAATCATTTTTGCCATTTCCAGTGCACCGAGCCCCGCCGCTATGAATGGGTCGCCCGAGGCTTTCTGATGTATATGTTTGGTATCTCCTTGTTCTCGAACAAGGAGAATACTGTTCATTTGCATTACTTAGGCACCCTGGCTCGTCTGGATTAGGTCGCTTCATTCGACTGGAGAGGAGCTGCCCTCGCTACTCTCTACAATTTTATGTGGACTCTCACTCGGTTCCCCCAGGAGCTCAGCATCAGGGGATACTGGAGGGTCTGTGAGGTATGATTTAGTTTCTGCAGTTCTTCATTCATTTCCGTTATCTGTTATTATCTGCTTGCTGACATCTTCTTATTTCCAGTTGTGGACCTATGAGTTCCTCGAGCTTCACGTTCCGACAAACTCGGTGGCAGACCCTCTAGTCATTCTCCAAGCGGCCCGGTAGTCTTGAGGCTTAAAGGGGAAGAACGCTAGAGGGAAGGATATCGACCGATTTCGAGTCTCATTGGACCGACTGACTCTTGAACAGGTATCTTAATTCATGCTTACTGCATTATACTATTTTTTGTTGTTCACTGCACCGATCATTGTACTGTTCACTGTTTCTTCCCTACACACTGATTATTGTACACTGGTTGTTTACCAGATACTGCACTGCATTCACTACTTACTCTGCAGGTTCACTAGCACGTCTGGAGAGGGGTAGAGGATCGGGCCGGCGCGGATCTAATGCGCAGCCAGGATATCGCTTCGAGACAGATCCTACTGGAGGGTTCATTCGGTCGGGAGAACTATCTTGGCGAGCGTGTGGTTCGCCAGTCACTTAGCCTTGATCACTTCTGTATACCGATGGTTCCTCTAGTCCGTGTGCGCTGGACCGATCTCCTAGGTCGCGTTGATCTCCTCTTGGAGACGGTGGGGACACACGTCGCGGAGTTGCTGGTGGTCGAGGGTGATTATGTAGCTTAGACCCGGGCCCATTTACTAGGTCCATTAGGACCCGGCCCAGCTAGTGGCAGGAGGAGGTGAGCACCGAAGGCTGCCGATGTTGACGCTGTTGGTGTTGCTGCTGGAGTTACGGATGAGGCTGCCAGAGGGATGAGGGGCCCAAAAATTCCCTGGGAGATTCAAACACTGGCATATGGCTTTTCCATTCCTCCGCCGGCGCCGGGGTTCAGGGCAGAGATCGGCCAGGTTTGTCTTCCACCTTTCCTTTAGTTACATCATGCTTTACTTGTCCAACCTTCTTGAATTGTTCTCTTTTTCTCTTTGTAGATTGATCAAGCTTGGTTGGACCGCACGATGCTGATGGTTACCGGCCTGAGAGCACTGGTTCAATAGATGGATGCCACTATCCGAGCAGCTTGCATTACCTTCACACCGGTGGCCATCGTGAGTATCTCATATCTTCATTTAACTTTTTTGTACTTTTCTATATTCTACTATGACCCTTGTTTTCCTCTAACAGGCTCCAGTACTGGCTACCGGCATAGTGCCTCCTCAGGGTCCTGCTCCGCCTCCAGCTTCGGCCCCAGCTCGAGGTCGTGGATCTCGTGCTGCTTCTTCTAGAGCCCGCTCTCGAGGATCTGCCTCTTCTGTCTGGAGCCGCTCGAGAGTCGTGTCCTCCTCTTCTGGCAGTGATGATGGTGACGATTTTGACCAGCTCTTTGAGGATGACAGTTCAGAGGAGGCCAGTCCTTCTTCCCACCGGGCCCGCCCGAGGCATGACTGAGAGAGAGAGAGAGAGAGCTCCCCGGTTTTATTTATTTTCATATACACTTTCTTTATGATACATTTTGGTTTTTACAGGCCTGCATGCCCCTACTTGGTACATTTATGGGCCTGCGTGCCCCTGTTATTAGTTATCGGGCCTAGGTGCCCCAGTTACATTATACTACTTTTTGTTGCATTTTCGGGCCTTCGTGCCATTTATTACTTCACATGTTTATATATTGCATGACTTTCCTTTATTTTTTGCTCAAACTGTCTTGGATGCATTAATTCAAATGCCACAATTTATACAGATCACACAAACTGCATACCGACACACACCCGCCGTGTTTAAACATGGCGGTCGCCATCATACAACATGGCAGTCACCATATTCATAAAGCCTGATATGGCGGTCGCCAGTTCCAATATGGCGATCGCCTGGTCAAAGGGATGATGTCACTGTAAGGTTCCCTTCCAAGTTGGCAGTCGCCCACTTAAAGGTGGCAGTCGCCACATTGATTGTGATTTTTGTTGCTTTTTTCGATTTTCAGCCTTTCCATGCCTTATAAATACAGCCTTGGAGGACCCATTTCCTGTTACTCCGACTCAAATGGCTTCTTCCCTTTCTGCATGGGTTGAGGCATTTTCCCATGTCAAACGCTTAAACTTTGCCTCTTTCGGTATCAAATACTTATTTCCTCTTATGACCATAAAGATTGACATACTTTTTTTGGGGTGGCTGCTCAGCTATGGGACCCGCAATCCCAAGTCTTCCAGTTTGGTCTTGAAGATCTATGTCCCACTGTCGAGGAGTTTGTTGCTATTTTGGATTTGGCTCCTCGAAGCTCCATCATGGTTCCCACTTTCTTTCTTTTGACCTGCCAACAAGTGATACAACTCTGTGGCCTGTCTAGGATGGAAGCCTCTCTTCTGACACAGGATGACTGTCTTGACATACCCTAGATGATTGACAGATTTCGCCGTACCGGTGACCTCATTGATCATAGTTTTCAGCTGCGGCGACGTTATGCTCTTTGCTTCTGCCTTCTTGCCCAGTATCTCCTCATTCCCTTTGACGGGCGAGTTAGCTGCGCACTGGTTGACATCACGGGTCAGATGTCGATGGAGAAGGATTTTATGCCACTTGTCTTAGCCAAGACACTGCTGGGCCTAGATACCGTTCGCCACGGTGAGACCACTACATTTACTAGCAGTCCCTTACTTCTTCAGGTAAGCTCAAAACCTTTCTTTCATCAGAATTCTATCGTATTGCAAGGCTTTTCCCCCACTGTTCTAACTTTTGCTGCAGATCTGGCTGATGGAGGAGGTAAACCTTGTACAAAAATGACCTACTGATAGATACAGTGCTGCAGCTTTCCTTTATTCTCCTGTTATCAGATATGTAGCACCGAGATAGCCTGGCGATAGTACCTCTCATCCCTGACTGGCTCAAATATCACCTGGCAGTGCCCCTAGTGACGGATCCCTGCCATGACTCTGACCACCATGGATTATCCTGGTGTCTTGCTGATTGGTCTACGTCAGACTACTTTCTATTACCCTCGTAGGATTATACGGCAGTTTGGTCATAGTCAGATCATCTTTTCCAGTATCTGAGGTCATTTGTTTTCATCCATACTGCGGGCCCCATTTCTAACATTATATTAGGATGCTTGGCCATCTCGTCCATGGATGGAGATGCATGAATTGCAATGCCCCGAGCTTTCCATTGAGTATAAGACATGGCTGATGCAGGATCGAGAGAAGAAAGATAGAAAAGGGGAAATATGCAACAAAAAGGAGAAAGACTTGAGAACTTTTACTTTGTTTTTGAAAACTTTCACAACTTTCTTTTTCATTTTGTTTGTAGAATTTGGGACTTGCATGCAAAAATATTAGTAATCATCTTGCATTTTTATCTCAGGAAGAACCAAAGAATATAAATGATGCACTAGAAGATGATTTATGGATAATGTCTATGCAAGAAGAACTTAATCAATTCGAAAGAAATAAAGTATGGAATTTAGTTTCTAGATCTAGAAATCATACCATAATTGGAACCAAATGGATTTATAGAAATAAGAAGGATGAAAATGGCATTGTTGTCCGTAACAAGGTTAGGCTAGTTGCATAAGATTATAATCAAGAAGAAAGAATAGATTTTGATGAGACCTATGCACCTGTAGGTAGGATGGAAGTCATACACATGTTGCTTGCATATGCATCACATAAGAATTTCAAACTATATCAAATGGATGTAAAAAGTGCATTCTTAAATGGCTTTATCAATGAAGAAGTTTATGTTGCGATTTTGAAAACTATCATTATTCCAATCATGTTTTCAAATTATCCAAAGCATTATATGGTTTAAAGAAACCTCCTAGAGTTTGGTATGAAAGATTAAGCAATTTTCTACTAGAAAATGGCTTTATAAGAGGCAAAATTGACACAACATTTTTCATAAAAACAAGCCATGAGGATATGCTTATTATTGAAATATATGTTGATGATATTATATTTGGTGCTACTAACGAAAACTTGTGCAAGGAGTTCTCGTTGTGTAAGCAAAAGAAATTCGAAATGAGCATGATGGGCAAACTTACATTCTTCCTTGAACTTCAAATCAAACAAGCCAAAAATGGAACATTTGTGAGCCAATCAAAATACATACAAGACTTGCTCAAATTGTTCAACATGGAAGATGGAAAAATTTTGGGAACACCCATGAGTCCATCAACAAAGCTTGACATCGACGAGTAAGGGAAACCGGTAAACACTAAACTCTATCGAGGTATGATCGGTAGCCTTTTATATTTAATCGCTAGTAGATCGGATAATATGTTTAGTGTGTGTATGTGTGCTAGATTTCAAGCATGTCCAAAAGAATCACACCCAATTGTGGTTAAAAGAATTTTGAGATATTTAATCGATATAATAGACATAGGATTATGGTATCCAAAATTCACTTCATTTGAAATAGTTAGTTATTCCGATGCGAATTTTTCCGAGTGCAAAATCGATCGCAAAAGCACTAGTGGTACTTGTTATTTCTAGGAAATTCATTTGTCTCTTGGTTCTCCAAGAAACAAAATTCTGTAGCCTTATCAACTGCCGAAACCGAATATGTGGTTGCGGGTAGTTGTTGTGCCCAAATATTATATATGAAACAACAACTCAAAGACTATAAAATGAATTATGATGTTGTGTTAATCAAATACGATAATACAAGTGCAATTAATATCTCTAAAAATCCAATATTACATTCACGAACAAAACACATTGAGATAAGACATCATTTTCTTCGTGATCATGTACAAAAGGGAGATATTCTTCTAAAATTTGTTTGCACAAATGATCAATGGGCCTATATTTTCATTAAACCACTTAATGAGGATCATTTTATCTTAATAAGAAGAGAATTGGGATTATTGCATAATCGAGAAGTTGTGTGAAATAAACTTCAAACATGAAATCAAACAAAGGAAAGTCAGTCGACTGAAATATCTCCTCCAATCGACTGAATAGCTACTGGAGTTCATGCTTTCCCAAAATTTATAGATCAATCGACTGAGCCCTTGTGATTAGTCAACTGAACCTTCACTCAGGCAAGTCAGTCGACTGAACGGCCCTTGTTAGTCGACTAAATGTTCGGGATTTAAAACCCTAGCCGACTGCAGTTCATTTAAACTCTCGATTTCTCTTCATTTGAACTCTCAGTTTTCTTTTCTTTTCTCTACATACACCATATCTCTCCTCAAACCGTTCTCCTCCACCACTCCTCCTCCTTGATTGTCCCTCATACATCTCTCACTTTCATCAAATCCTCACTCTAAACTCTTGCTTCTCACCAGGCCGCCTAGAACCAAGGGCAAGGGTATTGCACCTTCCGCATCGTCAGGGCCGAATGAGAGTCTCTTCTCCTCCTCTAGGGCTAAGGATCTCTATACACATCATCTTTCATCCATAGAACCGATTTTTGGTAAGTTTTTCGACAATGAGTTCATGCATCTATATTTTCCCAACGTATGTCGTCTATTTGCTCAAATGGGTTGGGGTGCGTATATGTTTTATCAACCTCAGGGCCTATATCCTCAACAAGTTCGTTTATTCTATGCAAATCTTATCAAAGAAATCAAACCTAATCCTACCGATTCATATACTCATCTTTTTACATACCTCTTTGGCAAAACATACCGTTTTTCTAATAAAGACATTGCTAATCTTTTTGGTCTTGGTCGGGGCGATTTCACTTGTCCTAAACCTTCATCAAATTGGATTATAGACCAAGAGTTTACTCCTCAAATATTTTTGCCCATGGTCATGAACGAATGGGTCGTAAACTTTGCTCAACCCTCCAAATATTCTCAACTCAAACTTGAAGCAAAACTCATCCATCTCATTATCACATACAATATTCTTCCCCGCAGTAGCTCACGCAATTACATATCCTATCTTGACTGCTTCATTATGTGGTGTATCTACACCGGCAGGCACCTTGATCTTCCCTCCCTTATCTGTACATGGATGCTTGTCCGAGAGAGCACCAAGCGCCACGCTCTCCCTTATGGTGCTTATCTTACTCCTCTCTTCGAGTCATTTGGTTTCTCCCCTTTTCCATCAACTTTCACTCTTCCTAAATCCACAGACTTCTTTAATGACAAATCCCTCCGACTTACGGGCTATCATTTGCAAGATGGGGGTTGGCGTCCTAAATTTGGACAAAAGCGTGACAAATCTCCTGTAGCTAGAAAGAGTACTGATGACGAGCACGCCTATGACCAGGCCGATGCCCCCTCTCCAGTGGCTACTACCGCTCCTACTCACATCGATCCTCCTCTAGATCATTCCACCCAGTCAATTCTCAAGAAATTGGTCAAATCTTTTACAAAAGAAATTAAAGGAGAATTTAAGAAAGTACACAAACGCCTAACTCGCATAGAAGATGCTCTCGGCATTCCACCCTATCACACTTCTTCACCTGATGATGATGGTTCTGGTGGTGCTGGTGGCACATCTGGAGATGATGACGAGGTAGCCGACACCGACAAATCCAATGACGATGGCTCCTCCGGCTCTCTAGCTTTTTGATTATGACAAAAAGGGGAAGAAGGCACAATAGTAGTAAATAGTAGCTTATGTGCTTCAAATTTTTGAATGTACTCAAAGTTAAAACTTTTGATTTTGATCAAGTGAATGTATTAATGTTCAAACTATGAATCCAGTGGATGTATTACTTTTAATCGATATATATGCATGATTTGGATATTCAAACTTTGAATGCATGACTTATCATTGAATGAATAAATGTTAAATGTGCATGAATTTTTTTGCATTGCTCTTAAAGACAAAATAAAAAATCTTAAGTCTGCAAAATATGCTATTCCATGACAACATGTAACCCTACATATTGTGAGGGGGACCATTATATAGCTTTATTACATTAATTTACTCCTTGTTTTGTCATCATCAAAAAGGGAAAGATTGTTGGCCTAAACAAGGTTTCAACAACCATTTTTGATGATAACAAACTAAAATGTTTAATTGTGCAAATTGAGAATATTTTCAGGAAATCATTACAAGCACAAGAACCACAGCCATAACACATTTAAATCAAAATTATTGTGGCAACAAGACTATGGAGCAAAGAACTTGAAGACTAAGTTTTTGAGTCTTTCATTTGTATTGCAATATGGGATCAATGTAAGTTCACTATCTTTGAATATATCCTTTGAAGCTCATAGAAAACCAAAAATTGAAATATAGGACTCATGCATATCATTTTCCCAAAAAGATAAAATGTTTTTGTAACAACCAAAGTTGATAAGGAATATTTTATCAAAAGTCATTTGAAACGCTTTGTGAAGTAACCAAACTTGAGTTTAAATTGAGAAACATTTTAACAAAGTTTATCTCGTGATTTAAAAATACCAAAATTCATGAAGACCTTGTTTTCATTCAACTCCGTTATGTGATGGTCGATTCAAAAGGTTGATAATTGAACCAACATGGTTCAGTCAACTGGATCACTAAGATCAGTCGACTGAAAACATACTAAAAAATGAAATTGGTGAACCTTAAAGGTTCAGTCGACTGACATCATTAGATTAGTCGACTGAAAACATACTGGAAAATGAAATTGGTGAACCTTAAAGGTTCAGTCGACTAACATCATTGAATCAATTGACTGAGTGAACCTTATTGAGGTTCAGTCGACTGAATTTATGCCCTCAGTCGATTGAATTTTCCTGAAAGTTAAATCTGACTTTATAACGATTAGTTTGACATGATATGTTAAAATATTTATCCTCAACGGCTAGCACAAATTTTTGGCTATAAAAAGACCCTATTATTAGAACTTAAAGGCACCAAGAAGCTCTCTAACATCATACTCTCTTACTACTCATTCTTGTGCATTCAAATCTCATACTCTTGTTCATATTTGAGAGAAACACTTAGAAAAACTCATTGAGCTTCATTTGATATATTTCTTAAGAGTGAATTAGTGTGCTATAGTGTTGTACTTACTAGCTCATTGAAGGAGCCCACTCTTGTACGCATTTTTCATCAAATTATTGTTAAGACTTGATCATAGTCTTGTTCAAGTGAGGGAATATTACTTGGGTTTAAGAGCTCCTACGCTCTTGGTGTAAAGGCTTCTCCGCCTTGTGAAGGAGAGAGGCATCTCCGCCTATAAGGAGGGACTAGTGAAAATTCTCAAACGTGTTGCTAGAGGTAAGGACGTAGGCCGGTGCACCAAACATTGTAAAAATTTCGATTTCATTCTTTCTAACCTTCAAACTCTTTATATTTACATTTGTTTGAATATTTGCTTATTCACATAAGATCGTGGAATATATATTGCATGTTTTAAATTGAATATCTTGAAAGAAATTTTTAAATATCCAATTCACCCCCTCTTGATATCACATTACACTCACAATACATACATTACTCATTAAGATTTTTATAAAATAAAAAATTAATTTTATTAAAATTAAATTAAATACTAAAAATATAATTTTCAGTATACCAACCCTAACACACTAATCATTGTTGGCCTAACAAGACTTCAATGATCGATTTTGATGATAACAAACCTAAATATCTAATTGTGCATATTGAGATTGTTTACAGAAAATATATGGTTAGCACAATCTAAGATACATAGTGGAAGCCATAAAGAAAATTTTCAAATTATATTCTTTGGCGACAAGTTTTTGGAACAAATGCAAGGAATGAAGAACAAATTTTAAATTTTATTTTTAGAATCTATGTACATTCACTAAACTCATGGATATTTCTTTTGATGCTCATAGGATTCCTAAAAATCTTAAAAATATTTTTCTAAAACAAAAAGTTATCAAAATATTTTGAAAAGCCAAAAATTTGGAATTTTGAATGTCCAGTCAACTAATGGTTTGCCCCCAGTCGACTGATTAAACTGGCAAAAAATGAATTTTTAGATCTAAACAGATCAATCGACTAGACCTTAAGGGTCAGTCGACTGAAGGCTGGTCCAGTCGACCGAACTAGTTTATCCAGTCGACTGAACAAGCTAAAATTTGAAATTTTGCTGAAAACAGCTAGTTTGACATTACCCTATTTAGTCCAACGATTAGCCTGATTTTGAGGCCTATAAATAGAGCTTTGAGCACTTGTTTTATTCATCAAAAGCCTCTCAAACATTCTTTCTTATACACTCTCTTTATGCTTAAATTCATTGAGTTTTTTTATTCATATCTTTTAGAGAAAAGATCATTAGATTTCTTATTGAGTTTCATTGTTATATTCCATTGAGAAGTGAGTTAGAGCTTTCATTGTTTGTACTTATTTGCTCATCATAGGAGCATTCTTTTGTACACTTTCTTGTCATTTCATTGTATTTGATAAATGCGTTTCTCAAAAGAGACTAATTCGCTTATAAGGATTGGATTATTTGAGAAGAGTACATTCTCAAGAGGGACTACTCTGCCTAAATTAAGGAGAGAGGCTGCTCCACTTATTGAAAGAGAAGTAGTAAGAAATCTTCATAGCGGTTGGCTTGAGATAAAGACGTAGGCCGTTGCGCCGAACCTTGTAAATATCGTGGTGTTATTTTTCTAACTTGCTCATTTCTTTTATTTACTTTATTATACTATTGGTTGTCAATGCATCATATATATTTGCACTTAAATCATTCATTTTTAAATCATTACTCGCATCTTTTAATTTTTAAAGCTAGAGAGTTTTTTCTTTTGCAAGAAATATTGTCAATTAAAATATTCTTGTATTTTAATTAAGAAACCATATTTGAAAAATAAACTTGCAAATTAAACTTGAAAGTTGTACTTGTATTTTAAATTATTAAAATAAGAAAAGTGTTGAATCTAGTTAACAAGAAGTTTTTAAATATTGTGAAATTAAAATCTACACTTGTATTTAAATATTCTAACAATAGTTTTTTTAATTAAAATATATTGTTCTTCAAACAAGAAGCTATAATTAAATTATACTTGTGAATTAAAAATATCTTGTTTATAAGATAATTGAAAGTTATATTTAAAAATTTTTAATACTTGAACAAGAAATTTTTAAATACAAGTATTAGAAATTTTTAAATAATCTAATTCATCCCTCTCTTGGAATCACTCACTTACTATCAATCATATCTTAAACACGACACCAATTGATTTATTTTCATACATCATATATCATTAAATATAACCATTTTGTGCACAAAGCCCAAATCCATAAACCTTGCATTAACTAGATAATTAGTGATCATTTTAAGTCTCCCAATTAAATTATAAATTGAATTCATCACCATAGTTCAACAAAGTTAAGATTAAAAACTCACCCATTTTGTTCATTTATCAAGAAACCTGTACCTTTCATGCTCCAATTATCTACCATGATGTCATAACGAAAGCTTGTACACTCAAATTTATACATGGATCCAAAGACATCGATTCAAATTCCAATTGTTTGTTGGCTTTACTTTAAACAATCTTCAACTCTTTTTCCTCATCATTCACATATTCAACAGAAATTAAATTTTAAATCCAATATTTAAATTAATTAAAAAGGGGAACCAATTCAGTCGACTAACATTATTGAATCAGTCGACTGAGAGGACCTTTTGAGGTTCAGTCAACTGAATTTCCTTGAAAGTCAAATATGACTTTACAACGGCTAATTTGACCTGATATGTTAAAATATCTTTTTATCCTCAATGGCTAGCACGGATTTTTGGCTATAAAAAGACTCCATTATCAGAACTTAAAGGCACTAAGAAACTCTCTAACATCATACTTTCTTACTACTCATTCTTGTGCATTCAAATCTCATACTTTTGTTCATATTTGAGAGAAACACTTAGAAAAACTCTTTGAGATTCATTTGATATATTTCTTGAGAGTGAATTAGTGTGCTATAGTGTTGTACTTACTTGCTCATTGAAGGAGCCCACTCTTGTACGCATTTTTCATCAAATTATTGTTAAGGCTTGATCATAGCCTTGTTCAAGTAAAGGAATATCACTTTGATTTAAGAGCTCGTACACTCTTAGTGTAAAGGCTTCTCCGCCTTGTGAAGAAGAGAGGCATCTCCGCTTAGAAGGAGGGACTAGTGAAAATCTTCAAACATATTGCTAGAGGCCAGGACGCAGGCTGGTGCGCCGAACTTTATAAAAATCTCGATTTCTTTCTCTCTAACCTTCAAACTCTTTATATTTATATTTGTTTGAATATTTGCTTATTCACATAAGATCAAGAGAATATATATTGCATGTTTTCAATTGAATATCTTGAAAGAAATTTTTAAATATTCAATTCATCCCCCTTTTGGGATCACATTACACTCACAATACATACATTGCTCATTAAGATTCTTATAAAATAAAATTTTAATTTCATTAAAATTAAATTAAATACTAAAAATATAATTTTTAATATACAAACCCTAACACACTAATCATATCTTAAACACGACACAAATTGATTCACTTTCATACATCATATATCATTAAATATAACCATTTTGTGCACAAAGCCCAAATCCATAAACTTTGAATTTACTAGATAATTAGTAATCATTTTAAGTCTCCCAATTAAATTATAAATTGAATTCATCACCATAATTCAACGAAGTTAAGATTAAAAACTCACCCATTTTGTTCATTCATCAAGAAACCAGTACCTTCCATACTCCAATTATCTACCATGATGTCATGGCCAAAGCATGCACACTCAAATTTATACATAGATCCAAAGTCATCGATTCATATTCCCATTGTTAGTTCACTTTACTTTAAACAATCCTCAACTCTTTTTCCTCATCATTCTCATATTCAAGAGAAATCAAATTTTAAATCCAGTATTTAAATTAATTAAAAAGGAGAACCAATTTATACAACATCATAGTATAGATTTCTCGCATCCAAGTTTTTCATAGTCCAAATAATTAAGTTAAACTCTTTAATTTTATGTAACCAACTTACCGTTTAATCTCAATATAGCTAATCTTCAACCCGAATGTACCTCAACAATTAATTGGCTTAAGCCCAACAATTTATGTCTTAAATCTTGGTTCTAACCGAAACTCTCATGATTTAGGTCTAAGTTAAGAATTTGATCCCTAATCTTCAAATTTTTTAGTTACAAGATTTAGGTTATCAATCCTAAGTTCCATGTCTATTAACTATTGTAAACCCAAATCCAACATCTTATAAATTGTCTAGAATCTTAGTTAATTTAACAAAAGTTAGAGTTTTCACAAAATTATCAAGTAACTCGACACAAATCAGAGTGAGACATCAAAATTAATCTAAATCCTACCTCATAAGAGCCAAAAATGCCACAACCGAGAGCCCTAGTGTTCGGTCATCACCAAATACCGAGTTTCTGCTAACTTGTTGCAAAGCTACGATCAAAACACACTTGAATCTCCACCGGTGGCTTGAAATTTCAGATGGAGGACCTTCAATTTGTGGAGAAAGTTTGAGATTGGAAGCTTGAAAGTTAAAAAAATTTCAGAACTGATGGAGAAGAGAAGAAGACAGCGTCGGCGACGTGATTGGGGCATTTGGATATGTTTTATTTTGATTTCTTTTGCTTCATTTCCTTCTCAATTCTTGACCCAATAAAAGGAACAAAAGAAAAGAAAAAGAAACAGGGGAGGGGAGTTCTCAACGCCACTGGGAGAGGTGGGAAAGGTTTTTGGGGTTTGTGTTGATTTATTTGGCTTTTTAAACTCTCTCATTAATCCTCTAGAACACTTTGCCCCCAAATTTCCAATACATGAATCAATGGAAAACAAAATCAGCAAAGAAAGAAAGAGAAAAAGAGGGAATCGGCGCTGGCGGGGAAAAAGCTTGGGTCACCTGAGCTTTTATGCTTTCTCTTTCCTTTTCTCATAAATATTCAAGATCCTTCTTGATTATCTAACATATATCCTTATGACAAATCATTGTTTTTATTAGGTTTAAAAATAAGACAATTTATCTCATCTTTCCAAATTAATTAAAATTTAAATTTTCAGATTATATTTTTAAAATTTTCCAACATCTTATAATAAACCATCAATTATTATTCTGGTGTCACGACAGGTTCTAACCACACCCATCTTGCACTATATTCTATTAGAACTCGTCTCCAGTCATTTAATTATATCTATCGAAATAAATAATTAATAATTAAAACGTATCAGGTCGCTACAGTTTTTCAATAGACTTTTTGTCTCTTCAACCGTCGAAGATCAATGCAATTTAAGACTTCGATTGACAATCAGTTTTAAGCCGGTTTAAAACTTAAGCTTTTTATCTTTTTATTTGAAGTTTAAAAACTTACAAAGCTAAAAAGTCTCGTTTTTCAACTCAAAGGCTTTTAACTTTTTAGCTTTTTACATTTTTTGTACATTTTAAAAATATTCATAATTTTTATTATATAAATTTATGTTTTATAAAAATATTATTTTTAAAATATATTCGTCAAAATTTATCAAATAAAATTCATATTAAATATAAAATTATTTAAAAATAAATTTTAAAAAATTGTAACAACTTTAAAAAAAAATTTTAGTCTTTTGACTTAAAATCATTTTAGCCTTTGACTTAAAGTCACTCAATACTTCTCCTAAATAAATTTTTGACTTTTAAGTTTAAAGTAGTTTTAAACAAAAAAATCTAACTTAAAATTAAATTACCAAATGAGACCTAAATCCGAATATGCTAGCTGTCTGAAACTAATTACATAGTCAAATGATCAATTAGAGTGAGTAGCGGGAGTACATAAGGAGCAAATATTCAATACTCTTGGAACAAACTTAGGTGGTACTCTAATTTTACAATTATTGATGTATTTATTGGGATCTATTATTTTTTATTATTATTTTATTCAATATGTGAATATTTGTTATTCAATGATTTAAATGAAATATTGCTCTAAGACTATTAAATAATTATTCGTACATAAGGCTGAGCTTAAAGAAAATATACTATCAAGAAAGCCACAGAGGTATTAAATGTCACAATTAAAGTTGAGTCCAGGGAGTGCAAATTTATTCACCTACTTTAAAAATGGGTAAATTTATCTATCATTAATATATTAATTTTTAATAAAAAAAATCCCACAACTTAGGGCTCGTTTGGTAATGTTTACGGTTTTCTATTTTTGTTTACGAAAAACAAAAAACATATTTTTGTTTATATTTATAAAAAATAAAAATAAAAACATGTTTGATAACATAAATGTTTGAAAAGTGGTAGTTGGAAGTTACAGATGAATCTAATCAAAATTTGTTTACAAAACAAGTAAAAACACATTTTTTTTATTTCTTAAAATTTTGTAAATTTAAAAAACTGTTTACAATTTTTGAAAACAAAAATAATTACCAAACATATTTTAGTTTACAGTTTACAAAAAATTTTAAAATAAAAATAAAAAATAAAAAATATAAACGTTACCAAATAGTACCTTAACTTTTTATTTTAAATTTTGTTTAAATAGAAGTGTTAAATGTCACAATTAAAGTCAAGTTAAGGGAGAGCAAATTTGTTCACCCATTTTAAAAATGGGTAAATTTACCCACCATTAATATATTAATTTATTAATTTTTAATAAAAATAAATCTCACCACTTAACTTTTTTGTTTTAAATTTTGTTTTAACTTCTTTCATTCCCACAGATTGTACACCGAAGGTTCGGAAGAACTCATGTAATTTTTGAGATTTTTGTTTTTTTTGTAATTTTTTAATTTTTTTCTAATAGCAACTTTAAAAAATTAATTTTTTTGCATTTAATATAAAACGTTTATAGTTTGAAAAAGTTGTTATACTTTTAATTTTATTTATTTATACGAATGAAAAAATGAAATTTTTAATTAAAAGATCTAAAACAGTAATAGAAAAAAAATTTAAAAATTATAGAAGTTGTTTTATATTGTTCATTACGACTTTAAATGCAAAAAATAAAATAAAAATAAATAAAGCTGCTGCCAAAAAATACCAAAAAAAAAAAAAAAAAAAAGAATACCCAGATACATAAAAAATTTCTACTCTTAAAAAAGAATATAATGTTGTTATTCCTGAAAGGTTAACATCATAAAAACTTTATTTTTAAAAATATCGGAACTCAAGCCTAATTGAGATGGGGAGTTTTTCATAGCTTTGATTGGTTATTCTTGACAAATAAAAATGTGCCATACACACAAAATCTATAAAGATATCATTCAAAAACTCATTTGTTACACAGATGTAAAAAAGTAAAAAAATAAAAAATAAAGTAAAGAAAATGAACTTTCTCAATATATGCTCTAGTGGTCCACCTGTAACCAAAAAAAAAATAAAATCTTTGCTATTTTCATCAACTCTAAAAAAAACAGTTTTGCTAAGATAATTTTAACTGTAAGGTCAAAATAGAAAAATAAAAGTTCCAAAAAATTGTTAACATCCACATAAATATTCAGTACATGATGTCTTCTATTCCTCATATTCACCATCTTCAGTAATGCTTCTTTCATGATATTGATGGATAAGCAAAGTTTGAAACTTACGAATTAGAGAAATTTATACTTTGCGGCATTTCAAAATGTGCTTGAGTTTGTGAGGAATATGCGTGCATAATAACAATTAAAAATTTTAATTAATTACTGAATAAGTAACGGAATAAGTAGTAACATACAATAAGTAAACGTGAAATATACAAATTTCTTACTTGATTAAACATAAATAAAATATTTAAGAGAAATGGGCTATCACGCTCTAAAACTTAGATCACACGAACCACCAAGAAAATTCGTTTTGTGATACCAAAGTCCAACAAAATCACCCGAACCCAAACAAGTCCAAGAACGTAAACAAAATATGAATTTAAAACATTTGAAAAACGCACTTTCGATGATTTATTTTAGGCAAAAGAAGAACCCAAAAGAATATGGTCAAGGTCTCCATAAGCCAAGGTTTAAGACAAAACAATCAAGATTTTTAAAATCTGTCCAGACCGTTTGATTGGTCAAAGACTACTCGAGCAATCCTCGCCTGCACATTGTTTTTTCACTGCCTGAAAAACAACTAAGAGTCCATTTTGACTGCCCGAGCAATCCTCGCCTGCACATTGTTTTTTCACTGCCTGAAAAACAACTAAGAGTCCATTTTGACTGCTCAATAGACCGCTCGAGCAGTCCATCGAGCGATCTGACTCTGGACTAATTTTCAAAACACTTCATTTGAAATCCAATACTTAGCTTTTTTTCAACCTTTTTGAAAACTTTCAAGGCATAACCAAGCAATCTAAAACACGTTAAAACAAGTTTCAAAACTTTCCTTGAGATACAAGAGTTGATATAAAATGTAAAATCAACTGAAAATCATTTGTTATAACGTTGAAACCAACCAAACCAAAATCATTTCATACAACTATGAAACTTAACAACCAACCTATGGTTCCTCTCATTGTCATACAAATATGTATGCATTGGTATCATGGCCTTACGACTTACCAAACATATGCTTTCAAGTATAAAATATATTACATAGTTACATGATCCAACAACAAAACTAGTATAAACTACACAAGCCTCAAAATAATTTTCTATCCTTAAAATCACATCTTTTTTTTATAATCCAATAACGTCCAACAGTTTAATATGCATAAATAATACGTTACTTTTTTAACTAAGTTTCCACAACCAACAATGATTCCTATGTACCTCACACTCTTTTACAGTCTTTTACCGAAGGATAAGTACTAACCCAACCATGCAATTCTTTTACGGACTTTCACCGCAGGACAAATATCTGCCCCAATTATGCAATTATTTACAATTTTTCACCGCATGACAAGTATCTGATCCAATATACAATCCTTTACGGTCTTTCACCATAGGACATGTATCTGCCCCAATTAAGCACTTCTTTACGGTCTTTTACCGCATGACCAATGTCTGTTTCAATTATAAAATTCATTATGGTACATCTAGAAAGGCACACAGCATATCTATCAAATGTTTGTATGCACACCGCTATGTACAAAATGTCTAAAGGCACACAGCACAACTATTGAAATGTTTGTACACACACAGCCATGTACAAAATGTCTAAAGGCATATAGCTATGTACACATACGTCCACTAACTTTGTAATAAATCGTAAAAAGGCATAATATGTTTTTTATCCAACCAAATAAGGTTTAACTCAAGGTTCAACATTATAGCATTTTAAAACGATAAAAAAAATACGCATAATTACATGTAACACCCCCTTAAAGCAAGATAGTTTAAAATTATACTGTATGGAGTTAAAAACTCAAAACTTTAACCACCGGCGAAAAATCAAAGTCCCCAAAACAAGATTCCATGCAGATGAACGCGAAGCCCTAAGCGAGGAGAACACCGTTCCACCCTCGCAACGTCAAAAGAAAGCCTGAAGCAAGCCAAATGGTAGAGAGAAGACTAGGGTTTGGTCTTTCTTTCAAAAGAGAAAAAGAAAAGCTTGCAGGAGAAGCTTCGGTTCAAAAATCAAGGCCACTAGCTATTCATTTATAAACCACGCGCAACAGACCACTCGAGTGGTCTAAGGACCGATTGAATGGTCCTACCTAGAAAGTTGCAACTTTCTGCCCCAATGCCCTAATAGGACCAGAATTGAAACCAACATGCATATATAGGCTAACACATGCATAAAACATATAGAAACAAGCATTTCTATAAAAACCAACAGCAATATACAACACGTCACATACATATTACAAAATTAAAAAGAACTGGATCTCACAACTCTTCACACTTAAGGAATTTTGCTCCCGAAATTCCACACTAGAACTCGAGCTAGCTGCCTCATCGTCGACTACCAACAATCTTCGATACAAAACTCTACAACGCTGCACAGCGGTAAAGATGCTAATGCAATTCATCCCCCAAGAGTGACGTCCCATGACACAAATATGTTCCCGAAGGATAAACATTCATACTGATTTCTTTTGCGAACAAGGCCTCATTAACGCTACAGTCATCCAAACATCATCGAACTGAGATCCAACTCACACTATTAAGGCATCAAAGTACAACCCCCACCGATGCGATCAACTCAAGCAATTAAAAGCACAACATGAAGCTAACCCACAATCAAAACTAGTCTCAAACAATCTTCACTTCTGAACTGTCGTAAACTATCTCATCCGCATATCAAAACGCATGCCAAGGACTACTCCCATAAGCCCAAACACATGTTGTTAAACTCTGGCATTGCTCACGAGGATTCACACGTATTATACCCAAAATCTTGTTTAAGTCTTTACGATGAACTGATGACTACAAAACTCGAAGCCACATCATCATTCTACGTATGTCAAAAATGCCATCACTAAAGCTGATGAGATGCTCATTCCAGAGTAGAAGCAATAAACATGTGGTTCTAGAGGAAGGAACTCACTCAACTCATCGAAAACTTTAAAGAACACAATTTCTTCTCACGATTTGCAAACATTCAATTTAAACATTCACCCTCTACCAATCCTCAAGCAGTTTCTCACTCACAAACCACAACTCTCTTCTCGCGGAAACACTAGGTGTCATATTATCGTCAAGGGCAAGATTTCACACAATCGAGATTACCACCCTAGCATAACATCCATTAAGATCAATATGGTCACATGAATTTAAATAGTCACTTAGGCCAGATACGTCACACTGACTAAACATTCCATAGGTACACACTTACCTACTCAAATCCAATCACATTACCTGTTACTACATAACATACATACGTGACCCCACATTTTTTCATCGAACCTCTGACTCTTAGTCGACTGTTCAACCTATAATCAACCGTAATTACTTCCATGCGGCATTAACGCAACTTATAACATGTGCATCGGTCCCTTGAATTCACAACAGTTCACATTCACTCAGTTATTGAATTCTAGGCAGTCATCAACTATTTCGCTCGTCAATACCTGCATATAAACTCACCTCATTCATTTACCCGTACCACACGTAAAACAATGCTATATTTGATAACAACAGCACATGATTCTCTAATCCTTCCCTGACGCCACTCAACCCATCTATGTCTTTCCTACTAAGTAACCAACCAAGACCCGCCTCTCATATTTAACAGTTTCACCTTATACATAACTCATCACAACCTTTTTCATTCCAAACTAGACAAATATGTTGACCCAAAAGGTCACACCAACGAAGGCTTTTCAAATATCAAACTCTGTAAACGTAGGTTCTACATCTCAACACTAACTCCTTCATTAGAAAAAACACAAGCTTTCCAGGTCTACCAACCCAATATCTTAAGGAACACAACCCGAACACTCATACTCATAGGGTAGAGAAAATAAACCTTCACCAAGAAACTACGAGAAATCAGCCCTACAATCACCCAATCATGATGGTACAAGTTCCCAAGGCACAGCCCAAAGGACCACAACAGGGGTACAAGATCCATGAAAATTTTCACATTCTTATAAAATAGCCAAATCAAGAATCATTCAAAGGTCCCGATATTCACATCCAATAAGGATGAAACAGCTTATACATGATAACCGTTCACAAGGTAGCTCTCTTTCCACTTAGAGAAAAGAAAAAGTCAAAAAGAAGCTCTCACTCAACACCATCACAATCCAGGTACCCATTAAACATTCAGTTCAAGAGAACACCATCCATTTGTCCTTGAGTTGACATCGACTATCACCATACAAATATTATCGACCACAATCACGATAATCTTACCACTCGTCATACTTAGTTCTCAAGTTTAGACCTCATTTATACACCTTGAAAACCATGTACTTCCTCAGGCCCTATATAACTCCTCTCGTAGGATTATAAGTTCGTTACCGGATATACATAGAGGCACAATGCCAAACACTCCCAAGGGAAAAACAATATAACCACCTCTACCCCCAGATTCAAACACGAACAACCTCTATCCCTTCAAGAAACATCACACTCATGAGACACTATCTAAGAATTGAGCCAACCATACCATCAACCCCCTTTATGGGTTTCTCAAATCTCATGTGCTTAGCACTTTCGAGAGAGATACTAAAGCAAAAACATCATCCCGTACAAGAACTGATACTACTCACATCTCAACTTCGTCCAAGCACACCCCTATACTCACCCAACACAGTTTCTTAACACGATCTCTTAGCCATGAGGACAATGATCAAAACCACAAGTCCTTACTCTGGTTAAATTCCCAAAGGCCCAATACTAGCCGCACACTAGAATCGTAACCAAAACCAATACACATCTCAACACATCTGCAAGTTCATAGTTAATCGACCAAGAATATCTCTGAGCTTACGCACCTTTAACTCAAGTCATGAATCTCCATAAGGAACATGGTGTCCAAAACTATCAGGCATCACTATGACTACTAACTGTTAGGGTTATATACTGAAAATTATATTTTTAGTATTTAACTTTATTTTAATAAAATTAATTTTTCTATTTTATGATAATCTTAATGAGTAATATATGTAATATCATACTTTTAATATTATGCATGAATGTACTTTATTCTGTACAATATTTAATGTGGTGTGTACAGTATGACTTGTACACAGAAAATTAAATTTTAGTTTCTTGCAGAATATAAGTTATTTATTCACAGTTTAGATAGAAATGGACATACTATCGGTACGACTGTAGCACAAAATTTTAGTATGCTTATCTTAGTTACGGGGAATAGATAATAGTGTCGTCTATTCTTTCGACTATCTGTGCTAGTACACTTTGTATGTATTGAATGGAATACATTAGGATAATTAATTTTATATTGACTATATAAATTAATTCACACCCCAAAATTATTATGAGAGTGCTTATGCTCTTAATCTTGAAATAATTATTGATTTGTGTATATTTAATATTTGTTATTTTGATTCATTAGATGATGCAATCTTATATGGGTTTATATTTTCGGTGAGTTGAATAGCAGTATTATTTATATGGTGAATATTAATTATTAGCGGAATTCACGTATCAAATGATCGGGATTGACAATACCCCCTTAAAAAAATTTATAAGTTTTAACTAGGTCAAACCCTACAGGTAGATTTGATTATCTGACGGTGAAATAAGTTAAGCGGAAGGCTTCAAGAATTTAAAGACGCCAATTAAATTAAATTGTCAGTAATTAAATTTAATTAGCGGGAATCGAGAATCTTAATATGGGGAGATGAGTTAAGCATTTAATAACAGGAGCTAAATCCAAGATGGTCTTGAAATTATGGCTTAAAGTGCAATTATAGTTCTTTAGTGGTGTGAACTGTAATTTAGTATTTTATAAAAATTACAGAAATCGCTGTAAGATTTTCATAATGACAGATACCGCTGGAAAGTTTGCTTAATTACAAAAATCGCTGGATACGTATCTAGGTTACACTAGAAGTCTTAGTCATAATTACTCCACTAGTCCCTACTGTAGCCCAATAAATATACAGGTAAGAAGAACCAAATTGGTAACTTGTCTTCAAAACTAAAGCTGACCAAGTTTTGTCGGTACGAGTTCTCAAAGGATCATAGCCCAAACTACGTTCGAGAATCGCATTAGAGAATACGGTAGAATATGTTACAGGAGCTTCAACTCGGAATAAAAAATCATAGCTGGAGAATCAACCAAAAATGTATTCTTCTAAATTAACTGTGGTAGCACGGATTTTTATTTTGATCGTTCGACATCAAAAGTTTTATCTAGAACCTGTTTCGGCGATTGTCCATCCAGTTAATTTTTATCAAAAAATCATTTACATAAACAATGATCTTGGTAGTTTACCTCCAACAATTAGTATCAGAGCCGTTTTGTTTTTTGTTTATGGTTTATCGAGGGACCGGGTAGTTTTAGAACTGTGCTAACTTTATTTTTGCAGACGTTCTAATCACGATTTTATGATCATCATATTTTTTTATGTTTGATTAAATGATTTTGATGATGATTTAATTTATTTTTAATCATGAGAGTTGATCGTGATATATTAAACTTTTTCTAGATCGAATGTGAGTCTATGTAACATAGGTTTCTATGTAATAGCAATTATTTATTTTTAAATATTAGTTTAGAATATTTAAAAACATGTATGAATATCTAAGAACACGAAGAACAAGCGGTGGCACCGGTGGTGGTTTCGGGTTTTACGGGCCGCGAATCGCTATATTTTTTTAACGGTTTTAAAATAGTCTTTTCCAGTGAGTTTCTGCAGGTTTATGCATTAAAAACAGCAATAAAAATAAGTTTAAAACATCGACAGCTTTGCCGACGGCGGTTCGGGGCCCATTTTGTTGATTTTTGGGATGTTTTTTGGACTATTTTTTGAACAATTTTTTTAGGCATAAAATAACAATAAACATACTTTAAAATATTGTCTAAAAATCATAAAAAAAAATAGGCCAAAAATAGGCGGTACAATGCAGAAAACAGCAGTGGTTTATGCGACAGCAGCGGTGCTGTTCGGAGGTATTTTTCAAGGCTTTTGGGACTATTTTTGAGGCGTTCTTTGAAGCATCATGTTGCTGGGTATTAGTGCTATTTCTCAACAAAGAAAAAATAAGAGCAAAAACACCACCGAAAAAAGCCCAAACGGGCGGCTGAAGTGGGCGATGGTGGCTTTAGGCTGTTTTGATGGCCGTTTTTGGAACTATTTTTGATCTAGTTTTTTGATAGAAAAATTGTATATTTCAAGAGTTATTTTCAAAAAAATGGCGTTGAAAACGAAGTATGGAAGAGGCAGCAAAAGCCACTTGAAGTGGCTGGAGCGATGGCAGCGGCGGCGGTGGTGTCTAGGCTATCTTGGATCGAGATATTCTGATATGTTTTGATACTGGTATGATATATTAGTATATCATAGTGTATTAGAGAATTCTGATACAATCGGAATACAGAAAGTTGACTGGAACAAGAATTATTATAGTTTATCTTCAATAGGAGAGTGAAACTCTTCAGAGTTTCGATTTGATCATAAAATTAGAATATATTCATATTTTGCATTTATATTCATATGAACTGCATGGATGATGTATATCTGTTTTATATTTTTTTATTAATTTAATTAATTTAAAAAAATTAATTTTAATTAAATATTTTGTAATGAAAAATAAAATTACATTTTTTAAATTAAAGTCTTTAATTAAATGAAATTTTTTTAGATATTTTATTTATTTTTACAAAATATCACGTTTAAGATGATATTTTTTTAAATCGAATATCTTGACAAACGTAAAAATTAATTCTAGATTTTGAATTAATTAAATAAAAAAATATTTAATATAAATAAATTATTATTTTTTGAAAAATGTATAACAAAAAATAAAATAATTAAATGCCTTTAATCACTACCTTAGCTGAAAAGCTGAAGATAAAATTGTGCATTTATTAAATTTTATTTGTTACGCATTAAAACAGGAAAAGATGATTTGATAAATCGAAATCATTGAGATCGTGTACACGGAAAAATATTTGATTCTTTCAGATCGTTTGTTTTTTAAAATTAATAAATTTATTTTAATTAAACGAATTTTTATAACCCTAAAAACTATTTTAAAAATTTAAGTGGGAGAGAGAATTTATTCACAGATAAATTATGCGGTCTCCATCATCTGTTTGTAGGCGATATAATTAAATCATGCGTATTGATAGTAAGCCCTTCCTCCCCATTGAACAGATTAATTATGATATCGCCAATAAAAACCTCTTTTAAAGATAATTCTAGATAATTGTTAGTGTGGATCACTTTTTCATCTGAAAGGTTCATTACAAAACGATTGATTTGGGATTATGTGATGGTTAACACTTAACTGTATATAATAGTATTCTCTCCATGTAAGTCACTGCTATTATATACTGTACCGAAATTATGTCAGTTATTTAATTTTACTTAGAAAGGTCAGTTGCCTAGATAGTAAAATTAATAGAGATTGACATGTCTAGATAAACGATGGATAGCAGACATCCTCCCATCGAGACATGCTATTCACAGGGTACCAGGCTGTTGGCGAATTTTTTTTAAAATGGTAGAATGAACCAAATTAAAATAAATTCAAAGTATTGCTCGTCATAATTAACGGTATTCTTTTTAATTATGTGATTCTCAAGATTAAAATGGCTTTTAAACCTCTCGCTTCAATACTCAAAGAAAAATAAACTTACGGGACTGAAGTATGTTGACTAAAAAAGAAATTTAGATATTGTATTAACTGCTGAGTACTATAAGTTTGTATTAACTGCTAAGGACTATAAGTTTGTATTAACTGAGATATGTCCACCAGTACCTGATGTGGGGGTGACCGAATAGGAAATCTAGACCCAATGTCAAGTCAGAAAGCTGATCAGATGTCTCGCTATTACATTTTAGCTTCAATGTCAAGTGTTTTGCAGCATCAGCATCAGTCTATACCCAATGTCTATGACATGATTATGAACCTCAAAGAAATGTTTGGAGATCAAAATCGTGCTGCTAGGCAGATGGCCATGAAATTTTTAATGAATGCAAACATGGCTGAAGGTATACCAGTTAGGGATCATATTATGAAGATGATCAGTCTTCTGATTGAATTGGAGTCTTAGTGATGGAGGTAAAAATGCTAAGATCATTGTTTCTACAAATGATTTTCAGTAAAAAATTAACTAGATGGAAAAATGCCAAAACGGGCTCTAGATAAAATTTTTGACGTCGAACGATCAAAATAAAAATTCGTGCAACCAAAGTTAATTTAGAAGAATATCTTTTACCGATCAAATCTTCAATTACGATTTTGTTCCCGAGTTGAAGCTCCCGTCAGACCTTCTATTGTATTCCCTTATGCGATTCTTGAATGTAGTGTAGGCTATAATCTATCAAGAACTCGTACCGACAGAATCTAGACAGTTTTAGTCTCAGAAGACAAGTTATAAAACTGGTTCAGTCTACCCGCATATTTATAGGGCTACAATAGTGATCTGTAGAGTAATTATGAGTAAAACATCTAGTGGAACACAATCAGCCATCAGTGATTTTCGTAATTAAGCAAACTTTAGATATTTTGAATAACAATATTATTTATATGGTGAATATTAATTATTGACGAAATTCACCTTCTAAAGAATCGGGATTGACGATACCGCATTAAGGAAGCTTATAAGTTTTGACTAGGCCAAACACTGCAGGTGAATTTGATTATCTGACGGTCAAATAAGTTAAGCGGAAGGGCTTAAGGAATTTCAAAATATCGATTAAATTAAACTATTAGTAATTAAATTTAATTGGCGGATATCAAAAATCTTAACGTATGGAGAAATGTTAAGTATTTAATAACAGGAGCTCAATGCTAGAAGGTCTTGAGATTATGGATCAGAGTGCAATTATAGTTCTTTAGTGGTGTGAACTGTAATTTAGTATTTTATAAAAATTACAAAAACTGCTACAAGGTTTTTATAATTATAGATACCGCTATGAGGTTTGCTTAATTGTGAAAACCACTGATGGGTGTCTATGTTCCACTGAAAGTTATACTCATCATTACTACACAGGTCCCTGTTGTAGCTCTATAAATATGCGGTTAGGCTAAACCAGTTTCATAACTTGTCTTCAAGACTAAAGTTGTCCAGGTTCTGCCGGTATGAGTTCTTAATAGAATATAGCCCACACTACATTCAAGAATCGCATAAGAGAATGCAATAAAAGATCTGAAGGGAGCTTCAACTCAGAATAAAAAACGTAGTTGAAGATTTGACCAGTAAAATGTATTCTTCTAAATTAACTTTGGTTGTACGGGTTTTAATTTTAATCGTACGACGTCAAAAGTTTTATCTGAAACCCATTTTGGCGTTTGCCTGTCTAGTTAATTTTTTTACCAAAAATCATTTACAAAAACTATGATCTTGATAGTTTTTCCTTCAACAACCATTATCCACAGCCTTGAATCCACTTGTCAAGAAGGGGTTGATCAAACTTTTGGACCCCATACCTGTACCTGATGCCCTACCACCAAGATACAATGCTTTCTAATACTGTGCCTTTCACCAAGGTCATGGACACTTGACCAATAAATGCATGAGACTGCGCCATGAGATTCAGGATCTTATCGACAACAAGGTCATTCCTCCACCCACAGCTGCTCGAAAGCCCAATGTTACTACTAACCCATCGCCGAGCCATGCTAAGTAAGGAAGGGTAAATCTTATCTAACTAGGGCAGTTGGATGATCCCAACTTCTACATATGTTCAGCACATCTCTCGCGCCCACATATTTCAATTGAGGAAGATCAATCTTGGTCTCTAATCATGGTCGGGAATAGTTAGGATATAATGGAGGAATGGAACGATGCAGCCTGGGAAGGCTATGAGATGATAATCCAGGTAGAGGACCAAGAACAGTATAACGATGACGACGATTGGCCTTTGGACTATCTGGTAAGGCCACATGATTTTGGACATGTTCTAGATGGAATCACTCTTCCCTAGATTTTCGGATAAGAGGTTTTTGTTGATGAAATACAATCGTACTGGTTGGTCAGGACAGTAATGAAGTCAAATGGAGAAGAGTGGATAGATTTTTGGGTTACTCAAGAATAATATATCGGATACATTGAGGAAGATATCTGGGGGTTGGATGAAATTGATAACACGTGGGTGATTGAAGATGAAGAAGAAAGAAAGGAAAGGCCAAAAAGTAACAGTTTAAACGATTTGTGGGAGTTCGAAAGTTCTCCCTATGTGGTAGAGGTTAGGCAGATCAACATATCAGGATTATGGGATCTCGAGAAGAGAGTAGAACATTTAACTAGAAAAAGGACAAGCCAGTGAAAAAGAAAAAGAGAAGGAACAAGATAAGGAAGACGACGCTGTGCTAAAACAACTAAAGAAAACTCAAGCAAATATCAGTATTTAGGGGTTGCTGATGGTCTCGCACAAGCACCGACAGGTAGTATTCAAAGTTTTGAATAAAGCAAACGTCTCGATAGACGTGACCCTAGAACAGTTAATTAGGTTGATTTTGCTAGCTGTAGCACCGAAGGTAGTTTCTTTTTCTGAAAAAGATTTTCCATTGGAGGGGAAGAACCACAATAAGCCGCTACATATAACTGTAAAATGTTTGGAAAAATGGGTCCCAGTTACCCTCATCGACAACGGGTCAGCTCTAAATGTTTGCCCGCTCAAGACCGTTATTTGTCTGGGGATGAAATCGGAATATTTCACGCCAAGTAACCAGGGAGTTAGGGCATACGACAACACAAAGCGGGATGTGCTCGATTTGGTGTCCTTTATAGTATCAGTTGGGTTACTAGAAACATCAGTTGAATTTCATGTCTTGGATGTGTCGGCATCCTTCAATATATTGCTGGGACGGCCGTGGCTCCATGATCCAAATGTCCAGACAGTACCCTCTACCCTGCATCAAAAGTTGAAACTAATTAAAGACGGGGCGGTACTCACCATCCATGGTGAGGACAACATTCAACCCCCAAGGGAAGATGGGTTGACTCTTTTGGAAGTTTAACATGGGGCATGGGATGTGTTTTTAAGAGGATTCTAGTATGATAAGGCTCCGATAGTACAGATGTTAAAAGAAGAGGAAAGCTATATCAATCCATATGTAGTGACAATGATATAGCACGTGTCCAATTTTTCGAGCAAGGGGCTGCGGTGTAAGCAACAGGGAATTTCGAAACCCTTTAGGTATCGCCAGCTTCGCAACTCTTTGGTATTGGGTACAAGCCGACGTAAGAAGATTTGGAAGGGCCAAAGGGGGATCAAAAGGGGCAAAAGGCCAAGTATTCAGGAACTCTCAATGGATACTTTGTCAAAGAAGGGGAAATTTTTCCTTAACTGTAGTTTTTCAGAACCATGGTTTGATGAAGAGACCCACCCGAGGCTGCCAGGACTGGAGATTTTCTTCAGTTATAAACTGTCTAATGCAGAAGAAAAGGAAGTCACAGGAAAGAAGAAAGAAAGAAAGGCTCGATAGGACAAAGACTAGGTCGATCAACTAGATGGCACCAACATAGAGGCATTGTTTAGCAGGATGGGTATAGCAGATCAAAACTGCCTGATGATGGGATGCGGTGAGTCAACTGATTACACTGGGTTGATTGTGGATGTGGTTGCAAAAGAAGTTAAAAATTGGACCCTGAAGTCCCTTGCTTTGTATGATGCTAGTTTTGAGTTCGGATCTATCATGCATGTGTCTGTGTTTCCCTTTAATAAGATGGATGTTGAGTCGGAGGACATATCTGTCTGTGCATCCTCTCCTGTTACTTTTGATCTTGTAATTCTGTTTCTCAATATCAATGAAATGAACAAGATTTCTTGTTACTCTGCTTTATTTGATTTTTTTCATTTTTTTTGTAACGATTTTGAATTCGACGGAGATGTCCCCAAAAAGATAAAAATTTTAATAAAAAAAGAAGAAGAAATGCGTGCTCAACCTATAACTGAATAAACTTTGTCAATTAATCTGGGTAATAAACTAATCCAGAAATTATGCAAATCGGGTATTCATTATCTTTAGTTGAACGTATGCAATTAATAACTTTATTAAAAAAATTCAAAGACGTCTTCGCATGGCCTTATGAGGATATGCGTGGTATTGATCCCGATATTGTCTAACACTATATCCCTTTGTATCTCGATGCTAAACCGGTCAAACAAAAATTGATAAGGATACGACCAGAATGGGCTTTGAAGATCAAAGAAGAAGTCACCAAGCAGATCAACGCTAGATTTCTTGTGGTAACCGAGTATCCAAAATAGGTGGCCAATATTGTTCCGATTCTGAAGAAAAATGGACACATCCGGGTCTATGTAGATTTTTGGGATCTCAACAAAGCTAGTTCGAATGACGATTTCCCGTTGCCGCATATTGACATTTTGGTAGACAGCACAGTAGGGTATGCTCTATTATCATTCATGGATGGTTTCTCTGGGTACAATCAGATCTTAATGGATCCTAAGAACAGATAAAAGACAACATTCACTACACCTTGGGATACCTACTGTTATTGTGTGATGCCATTCAGTTTGAGGCATGCGGGGGTGACCTATCAAAAGGCTGCCACTATTTTGTTGCATGGCATAATACACAGGGAAATTGAGGTGTATGTGGATGATATGATAGTAAAGTCTAAGGATCGAGATGGCCACATTATAGCATTGCGAAAATTCTTTGAAAGAATTAAAAAATACAAGATGCAGTTCAACCCATAGAAGTGTGCCTTCGGAGTTACTGCAAGAAAAATGCTCAAATTTATGAATACTCAATAGACATCGAGGTTGACCCATAAAAAAGCAAGGCAATCATGGAAATGCCTCCTCCATAGACCAAGCAAGAAGTCAGGAGCTTTCTGGACAAGATACAGTTCATCAGCCGGTTCATAGCAAAGCTAACAACCACATGTGAGCTGTTGTTCCGCCTGCTAAAGAAAGGGGTCAAGTTTCAATGGGATTAGAAATGCCAAGATGCCTTCGAAGCTGTGCATTAGTATTTGCAAAACCAACCTGTTCTGGCTCCTTCCAAGCCCGATAGGCCACTGATTCTCTATTTGTCAGTGACTAATTCAGTTATGGGATGCACGCTTGCATAAGAAGGAGAAATCAAAATTGAAAAAGCAGTCTACTACCTAAGTAAGAAGATGACAGGGTCCGAGATACAATATACGCCACTGAAAAAGACATGTTAGGCTTTAGTTTGGGGCTCCCGAAAACTAAGACATTACATGTTTTCTTTCACAGTGAATGTAATTTCCTGAATGAATCCGTTAAAATACTTATTTGAGAAGTGGGCATTAACAAGGTTAGCCCGGTGGTTGTTGCTGCTATCAGAATTTGATCTTAGCTACGTCACCCAAAAATTAGTCAAAGGCAGAGCAATAGCAAAATTTCTAGCAGACCAACTAGTTAAGGGAGATGAAGATGTAGAATTTCAGTTCCCTGATGAGCAGCTGATGGGAGTCGAGAACGACAAGTGGACTCTGCATTTTGATGGTGCATCTGTGGCGTTGGGATTTAGGGGTCAAAAATAAAAAAATTCAAAAGATGTTTTGAAAAATACTTTAAACCTTGAAAATCAAAATTTAAAAACCCATTTTTATTAAAAATAGAGTCGCCACTTAGTTTTTGAAAAAAACTAAGAAAAACAAAAATGGCTTACTGATCTTGAAAACATTAACCAGAGAAACAGGGTTCGGGGGCTAAGGTACGAATCGGGAAAGGTGTTAGACACCCCGTTCGCCCAACCATAAGATTGGCCTCTACTAATCATCATTGATTCCTTAATAGAATTTCTTAAATGCATACAAATAAAGAATGTGGAGGCGAAGAGAGAATATACAAAATCAAATATGAAAAATATATAACATATGTACATAGCACTCCAAATCAAAATAAATAAAGAGGTAAAATTCTAAGTCCTAAGGCATGCAATTTCTAACTAAAAGGATACATGGAACATATTCACATGTGATTTCACAAAAATAAACTAACTATCATGATTTGCCTAAAAAAACAAAATATACTAAAAGATGCTAAAATTACCTAAACATAAAGTTGCTACAAAAATAGGCTAAACTATTCTAAATATGCATTTAAAAAAAATAACCGAAACATGTATAAACATACATTAGATAAGCATTTAATACTAAATGTAAAGATGCATAAAAATTATATATCAAAAGAAAACTTACTAACAAAAGAAAATAAGGGTTATATGAAAAAAAGAAATTAAAGGTTTAAAGAAAAAGAAAAATAAATAAATAAAAGGTTTATGAAAGAAAAACATGCTATAATGAAAACATTAGAAAATGTTTATTTACTAAAACAAAACTTAACTATTCACCTAGCTATTCTCATCTCAAGAAAATTACATTTAAAGGTGAAAACTAACTTAAATGACTTTTTATGATTTTTGGGTTTAATAAAGAGAAAGAAAGAAAAGATGAGATAAAATGTTATCAAAAGAAAATAGAATTTTAAAAGAAAGAAAATATAATTTTAAAATAAAAATATGTACTAACATTAAAGAAAAGAAATACTAAAGTTAGTAAAGAGAAGATTAAAAAAAATAGAACATTATAAGAGAATTTAAAGCTAGTGATAGAAGAGAAGAAAAATAAAAGAAAATAAAATATTATCAAAAGAAATTACATTAACATTAAAAGAAAGGGAAAAGATAGAAATAAAATGCTACTAGAAGGAAAATTCGATTAATTAAAGGAAAAGTAAAGAAAATGAATGCTAGAATATTAAATTAGCATAAAAGAAAAAAAAAGAGAAGAAATAAAATGCTAGAATTAAATGGGTATAATATTGATGATTATAACTATTTTAATGTAAGTGCTTTGAATTACAACAATATCGACATTGTTTTGTCGTATCGTTTAATTATATTATCACTAATTTGATGCATATACTAAATAAGACGACAATGTGCTTAGCGTGAATGTGTGAATTAAGCAACGGATTAAAAGATTAAATTAAATTAAGGTAATTAAATAAGAACATGATTAACTACGTAAATAAGAAGGAATACTTGAATTGAAATTAAATGTAACCCGATCACCCCAAAAGAGAGAGAGTAGGGTTAGAAAGAACGGGGATCCAAACATGGTACCAAAATTGTGGAATCCTCAAGTCGGGAATGTGCTCCGATGGGCCAATCCTCGAGTGGTGATTTAAGACTTCAATGTCGATCGGAGGTTCAGCAAGGTCACGGCGTCGGAGCTCAGGATCACTCGATATATTGGCAGAGTCTCTCTCACTCAAAATTCGTACTGAAAACGTACGCTGGGGTACGGTATTTACAGAATTCTTCAACCAATGAGATGTTGCCACGTTTTGGTACACGTCAGGCCATTTGGAGTTGGCCGTCGCCATAATGCAAGATGGCAGTTGCCATGTTTTTAGAAGGTTCTACAAAGTTCTATGACGGTCGCCACAACGGAAGTTGGCGGTCGCCATGATGAAAGGTGGCGGTTGCCACAACAGAAGTTGGCGGTCGCCATGATGAAAGGCGGCGGTCGCCACTTTTGGCTAGGATTTCTACAAAGTTCTATGGCAGGCGCCATGATGAGAGTTGGCAGTCGCCTTACTTGGGCAACAAGTTTCGATGGTTTTTCAAAATTTCATTGGTTTGAAGGTTTCGGGTTCAAATACCGAGCTTGGATCACTTTTTGAGGATTATATCGAGGCACTAATTCACCTGTTTTCATTATCGAATTCGCCTGAGATTGGACGGGGTCAAATTGGGGTGTCTACAACATCTAATCAGTATGGCTATGGAATAGGAGTTCTTCTTGTCACTATTAACGAATCGCATGTTCCTTTGCTCTGAAGCTCAACTTTGAAGTTACCAATAATCAAGCTGAGTATGAAGCATGCTTAGCTGAGTTAAGGGCAGCTCTGGAACTAGGGGCAAAGAAACAGGAAGTCATCGGGGACTCATCATTGATGGTCTCACAAGAAAGAGGAGAATGGAAGGTTAAGGATGTAATATTAATTCTCTACCATCAAGAGCTGGAAAAGTGAATACCATGCTTTGAATCAGTGGTTTTTACTCATGTTCCAAGATTACAGAACAAGTTCACCGACGCACTGGCTACTCTGGCATCAATGATTGATATACCACCAGGGGTCAGGATGAGGCCATTGATAATTGAGCAAAAGAAAAAGTCGGCATACCAGATAACAGTCGCAATCTAGGAGAGCATTGAAGAACTCTCTTGGTACTTTGGCATTCATAATTTTGTGAAAAAGGGAGAATACCGTAAGTTTGCTAGCAAAAATGACAAAAGAGCAATAAAGAGATTATCCACCGAGTTTTTCATTTATGGGGAAAAATTGTACAAACGAGGACATTCTTGAGTCAACAAGCTATGTGTCAACAGCGAAGAAGGCCGAGAGTTAATGAAAGAGATACATGCGAGAGTCTGTGGGCTTTACATGGGTGAAAACATATTAGCCAAGAAGATCCTACGACAAGGGTATTTTTAGATGACAATAAAGACAGATTGCATACAGTTTGTGCGAAAGTGTCATAAGTGTCAAATCCATGCAAACCTTATGCACATTTTTCCATCCCAGTTGTATAGCCTGATGTCCCCATGGCCGTTCTCAGTATGGGGCATTGATGTGATTGGTAGGGTAACGCTAAAGGCTTCAAATGGGCACGAGTTCATTTTGGTGGCCATCAATTATTTTACCAAGTAGGTGGAAGTTGCTTTCTACTCGGTATTGAAAGCCTCTCACGTCGCCAAGTTCATCAAATAGAATATTATTTGTCAATACGGGGTTCCTTATGAGGTCATCTCAGATAATGGCTCGCACTTCCAATGTGAGGTCTTGGACCTTTTGGAAAAATATCGAATAATGGCTCACAAATCGTCACCATATCGACCACAAACCAACAAGGCGGTTGAAGCAGCAAACATGAATGTCAAGAAGATTCTGCAGAAGATGATCAGCTCACATAAAGATTGGCTGGAACACCTACCATTTGCACTCTAGGGGTACAAGACATCGATCAGAGCTTCAACGGGAATCACACCTTATTCTTTAGTTTATGGGATGGAAGCTCTGTTGTCCATTGAGGTAGAAATCCCTACACTAAGAGTAGTGGCTGAGGCCAGTATTCTAGAGATAGAATGATAGAAAAATTGAATGGAAGAGCTACTATTGTTTGATGAAAGAAGGCTACAAGCTTTATTTCCCGTGCAAAGATACCAAATGAGGATAGCTCGAGCGTTCAACAAGAAGGTTAAGATCCGGCACTTGAGAGAAGGCGACTTGGTTCTTAAAGAAATCAGGGGCCCCATCATTGACACAAGGGGCAAGTTCAAGCCAAATTGGTCAGAGCCATTTTTGATCAAAACCATTACGACCGGTGGTGTAATAATTATCATGGATTTGGATGGCAATACGTTCTCCACTCCAATCAACCTGGACCAGCTCAAGAAATACTACCCTTGAGAGAAAAATAAAATAAAATAAAAGCTCGCTAGGTTAAAAACCAAAAAGACGGCCCAAACAAAAATTAGAGCAGCCCGCAAGGCCGAATATTTGAAAGGGCGACCTAGGCAAAAATTAGGGAATCACAAAAGGAGAATATTAATACTCGAGAGTAAATCAAGCCCGAATTATGTTAAGGCCTTATCCACTTTCTTGGGATACGTAGGCAACTTCTTTTAAAAAGTTCGGCCACTTTCTTTGTTTTAGCCAGTTTTGAATCCAAGTAACATCAACCCAAAGTTGTCTTTAAATTCTGATAATAAAGTCATTCGTATAACAAAAATTGAAAAACTTAAGATAATTGCAAATTTGTTTCAAAATAAAGGTGGAATACTTCATTTTCAGCATCAGTTACAAGGTTTTGAAAAAAAAAGGTGGGCGCATAATTCCCAAACTCTACAAAATAATAAAAGAAGGCTATGGAATATTAAAAAAAGCAAGTTACTCAAATCTTCCTCCTCTTTACTGCTTATTTTTCTTTCTCCTTGTCCCGTTTCTCTCTGTCTTGGATCAGCCATGCCTTATTCTTGTCAGGAAGTTCCAGGCATTGCAACTCCTGCATCTCCATCAGGGAGCGAGATAGCTAAGCCTCCTGATACCTCGCCAGAAATGTTGCCTGAAGTGAAGATGCGTACAAGCAACCTTAAACACCGTGGAAGACAATCTGACTACGACTGAACTGTCGCATGATCCGGTGTGGGTAATAAAAAGTAAACTGTCGCAAGCCAATTACCAGAATGCCAGGATGGTCCGTAGTAATCAGGGTCATAATAGAGATCTGCTAACAAGGGCACTGCCTGGTAATGTATGTGCCCGTTAGAGAGGAGAGATACTGCTGCCAAGCTATCCCAGTGCTACATATCTGTTAATAAGGGCGATAGAGGAGAGCCACAGCATTGTACCTATTTATGGATGGCTGCTGCATAAGGTTTGTCTTCTCCACCAACTAAATCTGTAGAAAAGATTAGAGATGGAAATTAAGAAAAAATCAATAAGAAAGGAAATAAAGTAATCAGTAAAGCAAGAGAAATGTTACTCAATTTTGTAAAAATGGCCGATAAGGATTACGAGATGGACGGAGAATATGATGATGAGCCCTTGAAGCCTGAGCCTAAAAGGGTAAAGGGTGGACACAATGATAAACTCTCGGAGCCCGAACCTAAACTGGTGAAGGGATAGAAAGGGAACGTAATGATGAGCCCTTGAAACCCGAACCTGAACTGGATGAAGGGATAGAAGGAGGACGTAATGATGAGCCCTTAAAGTTCAAATCTGAACTCAATGAAGGGAGACATAATGATGAGCCCTTGGGGATTGATCTTGAACTAGATAAAGGGATAGAAGGGAGCTAGCCGAAAGACCATGGTCAACAAGATTAGCACAAATGCACCTATGATGATTAAGTTGGGATGAAACTGTCTCCCTTGAGGGCATAACAGAAGGGCCTCAACAAAGGCCCAGGGAAAGGTGAATTAACCGTCAAAGACCTGTGAAAGGGTCAAGTGGGAGGTGGTTAAAACTGCAAATATGCTCCTTCAATGGAGAAACATGGGGTGGAACTGACCCGTTTGAGATTACAATGAAGGAACTTCGACAGAAGAAGATACCCTTCACGATTCACTGCAACCTGCTTGATGGAAGTTATGAGGACTGGGAAGTGGGTGATCATTTGAGACTTGTAGAAGACGCAAGTGGGAGGTGATTAATCCAGTGGCTGAAGGCAGTGTGTTTTCAGCCGATGGTATATCAAAAAGACTAATGTGAAAGAAAGGCTTTGAATTTACTTGAAGAAGCAAGGGACTGCCAGCAAAAGTGGTAGTCTCACCGCTATGAATAGTGTCCAGGCTAATAACATCTCAGCAGGAACTAGTGGGACAAAGTCTTTTCCCACCCACATTTGACACGTAATGCTCACTAATGAGCAGCTAACACATCCATCAGAAGGAACCAAGAGGTAACGGGCAAGGACGTAGAAGCATAATACATAACGGTGCCACAACTAAAAGGCAAGGTCGTTGAGATCGTCGGTAGGTCGAAACCTCTCAATAATCAAGGGAAGATCAAGATAGTCATCAGATGTTAAGAGGGAAGCCTCCATTTTGGATAGGCTATAGAGTTGTATTAACTGTTACCAAGTAGAGAGGAAGAAAGTTAGCACAACTACAAATGTTCTCGGGGTCAGATCCAGAATGGAAGCAAATTCCTCTATAGTAGGGCACAGCTCCTCCAAACCAAAACAAAAAACATGGGTTTGCAGGTCCCACAGTTGAGCAGCAGCTTTCAGTAAGGGTCCGTTAATCTTTACAGCCATTAGGAAAAACAGAGAGTTGATACCGAATGAGGTAAAGTTAAGACGTTCAACATGTAAAAACTCATCAATCCATGCCAGAATTAGGCCATAGAAGGAAACCATCATGATGAAACTGATAGAAAATGGGGATCCCAAGGTTATATTTATAAGGCATAAGAAGGTTGGGCATAAAAAAATTTGAAAAAGTAAAATATATGTGGCGACCGCCACCTCTGATTATGGGACCGCCATGTTGAAAGGTACATAGTACAAGGCCGCCACCTTCCACATTTGGCGACCGCCACCTGGATTTTGTACTTTGTGGCAACATCCACCTTCCAACCTGGCGACCGCCACCTGGCTTTTGTACTATGTGGCTGTTAGAGTTAGTATACTAAAAACTATATTTTTAGTATTTAATTTTATTTTAATAAAATTAATTTTTGATTTTATAAAAAATTTTAAGAGCAATGTATGCGTATTATTTATTTAATGTTATATATGGATATCCGATATTCTATGTAGAATTTAATTTGGTGTGTAGAGTACGACTTACACACAGAATATCATATTTTAGGTTCTTACAGAATATAAATTTTATGTTCACAGTTTTGATAGAAATGGACATACCATCGACACAACTGTAGCACAGAGTTTTAGTAGACCTGTCTTGGTTACGAGTAACAGATAATAGCGTCGTCTATTATTTCGACTCTCTGTGCTAGTACACTTTGTGTGTATTAAACGAAACATTTGAGATAATTAATTCAATACTGACTATATAAATTAATTCACATTCCAAGGTTATTATGAATAGCGCTTATCCTCTTAATCCTAAAATAATTATTAATTTGCGTATATTTAATATTCATTATTTCGATTCATTAGAGGGTGCGATCTTATATGGGACTATATTCCCGGTGAATTAGATGACGGTATTATTTATATGATGAATATTAATTATTGACGGAATTCACATTCTGAAAGATCGGGATTGATGATATCTGCTTAAAGAAACTTATAAGTTTGACCGAGCCAAACCCTGTAGGTGAATTTAATTATCTGGCGGTCAAATAAGTTAAGCGGAAGGATTTAAGGAATTTTAAGATTCCGATTAAATTATATTGTCAGTAATTAAATTTAATTAGCGGGTATCGAGAATCTTAACGTGGGGAGAAATAGTAAACATTTAATAACAGGAGCTCAATGCTATATGGTCTTGAAATTATGGGTCAGAGTGCAATTATAGTTCTTTAGTGGTGTGAACTATAATTCAGTATTTTATAGAAATTACAAAAATCGCTATTAGTTTTCTATAATTGCAGATACCGCTATGAGATTTGCTTGATTGCGAAAACTGCTGATACGTATCTGTGTTCTACTGGAAGTCTTACTCATAATTACTCTCCAGATCCCTACTGTAGCCCTATAAATATGCGGGTAAGCTGAACCAGTTTCATAACTTGTCTTTTAAGACTAAAGCTGTCTAGGTACTGCCGGTACGAGTTCTCGATTGTCCATAGCCCACACTACGTTCGAAAATCACATAAAAAAAATACAGTAGAAGATTTGATAGGAGTTTCAACTTAGATTCAAATCATAATTGAAAATTCGACTGGTAAAAAGGTATTCTTCTAAATTTAATTCGGATGCACGGATTTTATTTTGATCGTTTGTCATCAAAAGTTTTATCTGGAGCCCGTTTTGGCGCTTGCCTGTCCAGTTAATTTTTTCAGATAATTGTTTGCAAAAATAAAAATTTTGGCAGTCTTGCATCCAACAATTGGTATAAGAGCCATTTTATTTTTTGTTTATAGTTATCGAGGCCAAATAGTTTTAGAACTGTGCTAACTTTATTTTGCAGGCATTTTAATCTTGGTTTTTTTATCGTCATTTAATTTTATGTTTGATTGAATGGTTGTGAATGATGATTATTTTTTTAATCAATGGAATTGACCGTAATAGATCGAATGTGAGCCTTCGAGACATAGGATCGATGTAATAGCTAGTTTCTATTTTTAAAATATCTATCTAGATTATTTAAGAACAGGTTGAACATATCTAAGAATACAAAGAACGGACGCGGCACCGGCAGTGGTTCTGATTTTTTACGGGCCATGAATCGTGGTAAGTTTTTAATAGCTTTAAACAGTTTTCTTGATGAGTTTTTTTGTAGTATTTATGAATAAAAAATAGCATAAAAATAAGTCAAAACTGCCAAGAAAAATCACCAAAACAGCTTAGTTCCGGCGGTGGTTTTTATAATTTTTTGGACCATTTTTTGGACTATATTTTGGGTATTTTTAAACATAAAATAGTAGTAAGACATAACTCAAAATACTGTCAAAAATTAAAAAAAAATAAATTTGCCAAAATCACAACCCAAATAAGCGGCAAACAGGCCAACAGCAGCGGTGCTTGGCAGCATGGTCTGGGGCTGTTTTGAGGCTATTTTGGCACTATTTTTTAGGCGTTCTTCGAAGTGTCGTGCGGCTAGATATTCAAGTTAATTTTTCACAAAAAACCAGCACTAAAGAAGCATAAGAAAAAGCACAAACAGGGTAGCAACGGAGGAGACGGCGTAGTGGTTTCAGGCTGGTTTTTTGGCCTTTTTTGGGCATCTTTCTAGAATTTTTTTGACAAATTTTTTTTATATTTTGAGAGCTTTCCATTGATATAAAGAACATTGAAAACGGAGTTCGAATGAGGCCCCAAACGGCCTCGGGAAGTTGGCAGTTCTAAGCTACGACACACAAGAGTTCGAAAATAGGTCTTTCCGAGCTGTTTTCAAGCAGATTTCATCATAGAAAAATAGTAATTTTTGAGATTTTTCTTACGATATAAAGTACGTCAAAACAGAGTTCGGGAAGACGTAAAAAAAGCCTCGAGAAGTTGGCAGCGCAGTGCTATTCCGGCCAGTAGCATTTTTTGTGGTTTTGGTAGTTTTTTTTCCATTTTCAGGTAGTTTTCCAGCAGATTTTTTGAAAACAAAAATCTCATATTTTGAGACCTTTCCAACTGCATAAAGCTCGTTGAAAATAGAATTCAGATGAGGCGGCAGAAGCCACCTGAAGGTGAAGGCTGGGTGGCACCGGCGGTGGCTGGTGGTGGGCCGGCGGTTACTCTCTCGGGGCGACTTTGTGTTGATTTTTTGATAGATATGGGACTGGTTTGATACATATTGATATATCAAATAGTATCAGGAAATTTTGATGCAATCAAGACACATGAATCAGAGATAAAATAGGATTACTGCAGCTTATCCTCTTCGGGATACTGAAAGGCTTCAGCGTTTCACTTGGATCATAAAATCGGGATATATGCATCGTGTTCATATATATATAAACTGCATAGATGATTGTATATCTGTTTTAATTATCCCATTAATTTAATTAATTTAAATATTTGATTTTAATTAAAATATTTTGTAATAAAAAATAAAATTAAGTTTTTTAAATTAATTAATTTTAATAAAATAATAAAACTTTAGATATTTTATTTTTTTACAAAATACCACGTTTAAGATGATTTTTCATAAAATTGATTATCCTAAAAAAACGTGAGAATTAATTTCTAATTTTGAATTAATTAAATAAAAAAATATTTAATCAAAATAAACTATTATTTTTCAAAAAATGTGGGACAGAAAATAAAATAAATGAATGTCTTTAATCACTATCTTAGCTAAAAAGCTGAAGAAAAAATTATGCATTTATTAAATTTTATTTGTTACGTATTTAAACAGTAAAAGATGGTTTGGTAAATCAGAATCTTTGGAATCGTGTACACGGAATGATGTTTGATTCTTTCAGATCGTGTAGCTTTCGAAATTAATAAATTTATTTTAATTAAATAGATTTTTATAACCCTAAAAAATATTTTAAAAATCTAAATAGGAGAAAAAATTTATTCACAGATAAATTCCAGCAGTCTCCATCATTAGTTTGTAAGCGATGCAATTAAACCCTACGTGTCGGCAGTAAGGCCTTCCTCTTCAAAAGATAGATTAATTACAGTATCGTCAGTACAAAGCTCTTTTATGCATAATTCTACATAATTGTTAGTGTGGATCACTTCTCCATCTGAAGGGTTCATTGCGAAATAATTTATTTGGGATTAGGTGATGGTTAACACTTAACTGTATATAATAGTATCCTCTCCATCTGAGTCACTTCTATTATATATTGGAATGAAGCTATGTCAACTTAATTTTAGTTGACATGGTCAGTTGCTTAAATAGTAAAATTAAATGAAATTGGTCTGTCTAGTCTTATGAAGGATAGTAGACGTCCTCCCACCGAGACATGCTATTCTCAGGTTACCTGGCTACCGGCGAATTAATTTTAAAATAGTAGAGGAAACTAAATTAAAATAAATTCAAAGTTTTGCTCATCATAATTAACGGTAATTTTTTAATTATGTGATTCTCAGGATTAAAATAGCATTCAACCTACTCGCTTTAATACTCAAATAAAACAAACTCACGAGACCAAATTTTGTTGACTAAAAGAGTAACTTAGATATAACTTTAACTACTAGTGGTATTCCTTCAATACTACGAAATGTGTCTATTTCAGAAAAAGATTCTTCCTCTGGGCCGAAATGCATGAAGAAGAAAATGTTTCAGAAACAGGGATATACGATTTTCAGAGTAGTTAGTAGGCCACAGACTGCTGTGAAAAAGTCAAAAGACAGGTGTTTTCATTACAACTAGATACGGCACTAAAAAAACTATGTCCAGTATTTTTCAAAAGGCAGAACAAATAGGATAATTTCTATTCACTAGTTGTGAAAATATGTTTAGCAGTGTTATCTACCGGTATCTGGTGTGTAGATATGAAAATCATTAATCATGTCTGTAATTTATTCCAGGGATTCTAGAAAACCTGACAACTTAGTGATGGAGAGATTTATCTGCATATGGGCAATAATACAAAGGTAACAGTAGTTGTAGTAGGAGATGTCACTCTCAGTTTTGCTAGAGATCGAGTTTTAATATTAAGAGATTGTCTTTATGTACCTTCCATTAGAAAAAACTTAATTTCTGTTTTTAGATTGGTTAAAGACAGAAATTTAGTTGATTTTAATAACTCTGTGGTTATTAAGGATAATAAACGGGTTATTTGTTCTGGTACATGGGCAGAAGATCTTTATGTTATTACTCCTATCTCTCTTACACTGTAACTAACTAAAATAAATAGCACATCTAATTTATCATATAAGATAAAGTTTTCTTCTTTAATGAGTAAAATGTTTCTTTGGCAATTACGCTTGGGTTATATTAATCTAAAAAGAATAAACAGACTGGTAGCAAATAGACCTTTGAGTTTATTACCAATGGAGGCACTTCTAGTATGTGAATCTTACTTAGAAAGTAAGATAACCAAGAGGCTCTTTTCTGCCAAAGACTATAGAGCTAAAAAATCGTTGGAGCTGGTTCGTTTTGATGTATGTCATCCTATGACAATTCGGGCTAGAAGTGACTTTGAGTACTTCGTCAGTTTCATTGATGACTACTCAAGGTATGGATACATTTACATCATGCACAGTAAGTCTGAATGCTTTGAAAAATTCAAAGAATTCAAGGCAGAAGCAGAGAAGCGTCTAGATAAAAGTATCAAATCACTACGATCCGACTATAGTGGAGAGTACCTCTTTAGAGAGTTTAAGGATTACCTGTCATCAGAAGGGATTACATCTCAGTTGATTGCACCTGGCACTCCACAACAGAATGGTGTAGTAGAAAGAATAAATAGGACTCTTGTGAAAATGATAAAGTCCATGATGAGTTATTCAGGTTTACCCGATTTATTTTGGGAACTCGCTATAGAAACAACGGCATATATTCTAAACTTGATACCTTCTAAGTCAATACCTTCTACTCCAATAAAATTGTGGATAGGGCGTAAGCCTAGTCTAAAATACATTCGGATTTGTGGATGTCCAGTACAAGTGTTGAAAAGGAATGCGAGTAAGTTAGAACCGAAAATAGAAGTCTGTTTCTTTGTGCGGTATCCCAAGGGAAGGAAGGGTGGTCTATTTTATAATCCTAAGGATCAAAAGGTCATTGTTAGCACTAATGTCTGATTCTTAGAAGAAGATTATAATATGGATCACAGGCCCAAAAGCAACATTGTTCTGAAAGAACTAAGAGAAAATACTAATAGAACAGAATAACAAGTCACTGATATTTTATTACCTCGTCGTAGTGGGACGATTATCGGGACAGGTGCAAATCAAGAACAAGGTGCTAATACACAAGGCTTTGATTCTACACAGCGTGTTACTACTAATACACATACACAGATAGTACATCGTCGTAGTAGGAGGGTTGTTCATCTATCTGATTGATATATGTTCTTGAGAGAGTCTTTTGACAGGATCCCGACAGAACTAGATACTGAGCTCTATAACTATAATGAAGCACTTCAAGATAAAGATGCAAATCTTTGGTAAAGGGCTATGAATTCAGAGATGAAATCTATGTATTCCAATCAAGTTTAGAAATTTGTAGAACCACCCAAAAGGATAAAATTCATTGGATGCAAGTAGATCTACAAGAGGAAGAGAGGAGCAAATGAAAAGATTGAAACGTTCAAAGCTAGGCTTATTGCTAAAGGGTTCACTCAGAGAGAAGGAATCGATTATGAGAAAACCTTTTCGCCGGTAGCCATGCTTAAGTCTATTCAGATTCTCTTATCTATTGCCGCTCATTTCGATTATGAAATCTAGCAAATGGATGTCAAGACAGCTTTTCTTAACGAAAGTCTTGATGAGTGTATCTCTATAATACAACCAGACGGATTTATTGTAAATGGCTAAGAACACATGTTGTGTAAACTTAAGAGATCCATTTATGGACTTAAGCTGGCATCGAGGTCTTGGAACACTCGATTTGATCAAGTCATTAAGTCTTATGATTTTGATCAGAGTCCGAATGAGTCTTATGTGTACAAAAAATGTGACGAAAGTGTGGTGATCTTTCTAGTACTTTATATAGACGATATCTTGCTTATTGAAAATGATGTGGGGACATTATCTATGGTTAAAGTGTGGCCATCTAGGCAGTTCGATATGAAGGACTTAAGAGAAGAAAAACACATCCTTGGAATTAAGCTTATGTGAGATCGAAAATAAAAGATGTTGGGCTTATCACAAGAAAAGTATATCGATGACATCCTTACTTGTTTTAGCATGCAAGATTCTAAGAAATAATTTTGCTCTTTCAGGCATTGAATCACTCTATCCAAGGATCAGTGTCCTAAGACACCTAATAAAATAGAGAAGATGAAGGTGGTTCCTTATGCTTCAGCAGTCGGAAGTCTCGTGTATGCTATGCTTTGCACTAGACCCGACGTCTGCTTTGCCGTTGACATGGTTACCAGATATCAGTCTAACTCAAGGCAGGAGCAGTGGACTACAGTAAAAAAAATAATCAGTCTAACTCAGAGAGGTGATGTTGTTGTGACCAAGATTACATCAGGAGACAACCTTGCAGATCCTTTACAAATAGTTTACTGGCTAAGACTTTTGATAGTCATGTAGAGGGCATGGGAGTCAGATGTATGGCAGCATGATTTTGAATATAAGTGAGAGATTGTTATGGTTGGTATACTGAAAACTATATTTTTAATATTTAATTTAATTTTAATAAAATTAATTTTTTATTTTATGAGAATCTTTATGAGTAATGT